>JAANDH010001052.1:10701-49212 GCA_011799765.1 Nymphaea thermarum
GAAGCAAGGAACTTAAGTTCCGCGGTCCGCTTTCAAGCCACATCCCAAAAGTGATTTTCTACTAGCAGAAGACTTTCTGACCTCTAGTAAAAGACCAGGAACAAAAGTCTGGTTTTTGTAATTGTAGCTAAAAGTTTTTTACAAATAAAACTCAAATATTGATGAAAAAAGCTTTCCCTCCCTTTTGATTTTATTTTACTAGAAAACGTTCGAACTTCCATTCATACAAACAGCTTGAACTACTTAAGCTAACATTCTAGCTCGCAAAACAGAAAACATAACAGTTATAAAAATATCAACATTCTCAAACAGTTGAACCTTCTCATCTGCATCCTAAAACTGGTGAACATTTGTCCATGTTCTACAAAAACCACATCGAACCAACTCAATCTCAAAGACCTTCACACTGATGACAGAAGAGGAAGAGAGAGAGAGATAGAGGAAATGTTGAATATGCCTAACCAACAAATTCTCCATCTCGTGCGAGAGGAAGAAAGGTATAAAACAAAATTAAAACTATCTGCGGATTTGTTGTTCACGCAGTGGCAGTCGGGGGGAAGGAGATATGCAAAGGCTAGGGACAAGGGCAAAGGAGAGCTGCTGCGGAAGACGGAAGAGATGGCGTCCCCCTCTTTCTTCCTCTCGCAGGAGATAGAGAATGCCCTAATGCACAAGATGGAGAATGCCCTAACGGGCTTTTTTCACCCCTGACGGTGCAAAAAACTTCCAAAATAAAAATTTCAGAAAATGAGGTAACAGATACTTTTTTCATCCCTTGTTTGATGGGGAGGAAATATTTTTGAAAATTTGATTTTTTTTTTTTTTTTGCAGCTAAAGTGAATTTCTAAGCAAGCAAACATGCCCTTAAAATATCCAATGCATACTTTCTCTAGCACAAGAAAAGACCGTTATGTGCCTGGGCTATTTCTATCCTAAAAAAGTACTTAAGCCTTCCGATATCTTTAATGTCAAATTTCTGAGGTAAGTAGCCTTTGAGATGTTTTTATGATCTCTAGAATGTTACCAGTTACAAGAATGTCATCTACATAGATGAGTACCAAGGAGCAATCGCTTCCTTCTCTTTTATTGAAGTGAATGTTGTCTGAATGACACCTCCGAAATCCAACTCCTTCAAGAGATTGACTAAGCTTTAGACACCAAGCTCTTGGAGATTGTTTCAGCCCCTATAAAACATTATTGGTTTTACATACAAGGCCATTTCCTTCCTTGGGATGTCCTAGAGGCAAAGACATATAAGTCTCTTCATCTAATTCACTTGTAAGAAGGCATTCTTCTTGTCTAGTTGGTAAATTCCCCAACAATTATTGCATGCAATAGATAGTAAGAATCCTCATTGTGTTCATCTTAGCTACCGGAGCAAAGGTCTCGTCATAATCATCACCCTTAGTCTACATAAATTCCTTTGTAAACAACCTCACCTTCTACCATTCTACAGTCTCATTGCTCGTATACTTCACCCGGTAATGCCATATGCACCCAACAATGTTGATGCATCTGGGAGCCACTATAACATTCCATATTTTGTTTTTGTTTAGTGCATCCAGTTCTTCATTTATGGCCCTTGTCCAGTTAGGATCACTTATGGCCTCTTGGCAAGTCCGCATCTCATTGATCTTATCCATGCTCTTGATGAACATGGTGTATTTCCCTGATACCTGATTGTAGTTGAGATAATTGTTGATTTGATAAGAGATTGTGGAATAAGTCTTATGGTCAGGCAAGCAAGTCAACTTGGTGGCCGCCTAGCTTTCTCGGATCGTCTCAGAGGCTTATCTGGATCTTCAATAGACTGACTCATGAGACGTTTCAGTTTCAGGTGGATCGCTTACCTGCTCATTAGTATTGGTGATAAATAAATCATCATAAATATACAATTTAGATGAAACTAACTCCTCCTGAATTTTTTCATGCTCAAGGTTTGCAAAGTAGGATCGAGTTTTGTTAAATTAAACATCTCGAGAAACATAGTTTTTCTTGGTTGTATGGTCAAAACATACATACCCTTTGCTACTGAAGCTCTAGCCAACAAACACACATTTGATAGACCTAGAGCTCAATTTATCTCTTTTAGATGGATGAATCTAGACATAACAAGTGCAACCAAATATGTGTAGATGATCTAGCTTACTCCTAGTGTTAGAGAAAATCTCAATAAGGTGCTTATATTTTAAATGCTTACTAGGAGTTTTATTTATAACATGGCATGCCAAAGCATTTTAGCAAATTTTCAATAATTTTTTGGAATATTCATTTGAAAAAGAATGATTCTAGCCATTTCAAGAAGGTGACAATTTTTTCTTTCAAATACACTGTCTTGTTATGATTATGATGTGTCAATGGAAGTATTTTTGATGTTCTATATCATTTTCTCTAAGAAAATTTTCAAATTTATGATTTTTGTATTCAGTGCTATTGTCAGATCTAAAACCTTAATTTTTTAATTCTATTTGGTTTCAACTATTTTATGAAAGGTTTTAAAATGAGATAAAACTTCAGTTTTGTTTTCCATGAAGCATAGCCAAGTAGCACGAGAATGACCATCAACAAACATAAGATAGTACTGATAACCATCAATGTAAACAACAAGGGCAGGTCCCCAGTCCCCACACTTCTGAGTTAGATAAATTAAATTTTTTTCTAGTCATCATCTTAGCAACACGACAAATATCACAATCTAAATAATCAAAACAATGTTTAGGAAATAAGCAATTCAAAATGCTAGAAGATGGATGACTGAGTCATTTGTGCCATAAGTCTGCAATATCTCCACCAACTGCAGTCAAAACTTAATTTTGAAAAGATATGTGATACAAGTCCTTCACAAGAGAACTCTCACCAATCATAGCATGAGTCCTCAGGTCCTGAAATATTACACTATGAGCATAGAAGATTACACAACAATTGAATTCCTTAGTGATCTTGTTAATCAAAAGGAGATTATTTGTAAGTTTAGGCATTACCAAAACATTGATATCACGATTCTTGTCAAAAATATGTGTTTTCCCTTTCATAGGGATAAGAGACCCATTTGCTGCTACCTAGTATATCATTACAAAAGGTGTTGTGATCAAGGTGAAAAGAAGATGTGGCCAGTGGCACCTGAGTCTACGACCCATTGGGTGCCAAAAATGGTGCTAGGGAAGAGAGAAGTACCTGCGCCTCCTTGGAACCAGCACAAAAGAAGATGTTCGCGGTTCTTTGAATTTGAAGTTTCTTAATTATTTCTGTCAACTTCTCTAGTCTAACTCTAGTTTCTAAAGAAGATGCTTGGTTTGCTAGACCACCAGCTCTACCTTTTTCCATTTGATCTTATACATGATTAGGCCCTTTATGTTGATAGTTATTGAACTCTCTTTCAGGTCTGCCAACTAGAACCCAGCAGGTTTCCCTACTGTTTCCAGCCTTCTTGAAACGAGCGCTTTCATTTTCTTGGTGTCATCACGTTTTCCATCATCTCTTCTGAAGCTTTGGCTCTTGGCATTAAAATTTCCCTGCACTCGATTGGATACAAAGGCTGTCTTTTCACTACCCCAAGATCCTTGCTCAATGGCATTAAGGGTACTCATTGCCTTCCTTCTTTATTCCTCCCTCATAAGCAAATAGCAAACATAACTAACGAAAGAAGTTCATTAGCCATCAATATTTGACTAGGCAATGCTCATAGTCATTTCCCAAACCAGCCAAGATCTCAAAGAATGAATTTTTTCACTCTCATTTTTTTTGGCTTTGTTTAAATCAATGGTTAAAAGGGCATAGATATCTAATTTAACCCGAAGCCCTTTAAAGTGTCTCAAATATTCACTTCCATGCATGGTTCCCTTCTTGAAACTGCCTTTCTTTTGTGACAATTGGTACATCGGAGCAATATTAAATTGCTCATATAAAGAACCTTAACAGCATTTCAGATTTCCTCAGTTGTCTCTACGAATTGAAAACTTGCTAAAATTTTAGGTTCCATCGAATTTATAAGCCATGAAGCGATAGTATCATTTGCAGATTGCCACTGTTTATATTTTGGATCACTGAGAGCAGGCTTACTTATACTATCATCAATATATCCAAAGTTGGATTTTCCACTTAAAAAACATGTAACAGCCTATGGTAGACAATTGAAACCATCAAGCAATAACGTGGTAATATTAACATTATGACTACCTTGTTCATGGATGACGATCTTATGTGTAGCCCCATCTCTGGTTTAGATAACTGTGTGCGACTCCCTGTCTATCCTTTCTTCATTATTGCTGTTGCCCATGGCTAAACGTCTTAAGCAAACCAAAACTTTGTGATGAGTTGAAATTCCAGCATGCTCGCTCTGATACCATGATAAATTGCAAATACATAAAACAGAAGGAAGAAGATTAGGCAGCCATTAACGTGGTTCGGCATAGCGCTGCCTAGGTCCACGAAGAGTGGAAAATAACTTTGATTAAACAATCTCTGATTTTACATAGCAAGTTGTGTACATGAGGCAACAAGATCAGTGTCTCGCAACTTCTAGATCCCAAAGGGCATAAGCAGAATGGTAGTTGATACACTTGCCCAAAAATGAGTATGGCAAATTAGGGGTGGGCATCGGGCCGGCCCGGCCCGCTAAGACCAGGCCCGGGTCGGCCCATCGGGCCTGAAGCCCGGCCCCCCGCGAGGAGGGAAACACGGGAAGGCCGGGGAGCAGACTCAGCCGAGTGGAGAGGGAGACGGAGCGGGACGGAGGTGGAGCGTCGGGGCTGCGGGACGGAGGCGGAGAGGGAGGGGAGGGGCTGCGGGATGGAGGGGGAGGGGGAGAGGGAGAGGGAAACGGGAGAGGAAGAGGGAGATGGAGAAGAGGGAAACGGGAGGAAGAGGGAAACGGAAGGGAGAGGGAGGGGAGGNGGGAGAGGGAGAAGAGGGAAACAGGAGGAAGAGGGAAACGGAAGGGAGAGGGAGGGAAAGGGAAACGGGAGGGATAGGGAAACGGAAGGGAGAGGGAGAGGGAGCAGATAGGGAGAGGGAGGAAGAGGGAAACGGTAGAGGGAGCAGAGGGAGACGGGAGGGAGCAGAAGGAGAGGGAGGGGAAACGGGAGGGAGCAGAGGGAATTTGGGAAACGGGAGGGAGAGGGAGAGGGAGCAGACGCTGCAGACCAGGGCGGAGGTCGCCCGACCGCCCGAGTCGGGCCGGGCCGGGCCGCCCTTCCCGCCCGGGCCCGGCCCGACGCCCAGCCCTATGGCAAATTGCAAGCAAACTCCTTGTCAAAAATAACACAAATTAACAGTAGACCAACTGGATAGGGATCACAAAGGGGGAAAGTGAAGAAGAGAAAGCAAAGAAGAATATCGAAGGTGAATGAAGCAACACAAAATATAACATGCCAAAGAAAGCATGTGGCCTATGCATAGCCGATAAATATTGAGAAAACAATATTTGTAAATATTATATAATAAATATTGATGTACAATTGTTTCATTTAAGACTCTCTCTCTTTATCTTCATCAGGAGCCAAAGTCTTCAACCTGGGGAGATTGTCGCAGGCTCGCAGCATAGTTTAGATTAGTTTGTATCATATATTTGGATCTGTTAGGTTATAGATTTGATTTGGCTTGATGTATGTTGGGTTTGGATCTTTTATTTATAGTATCTGAGATCCAATTTGGATCTTAGGATTAAAGGGCTAATTGGCATTGTGAGAAACCCTAATTTACTTTTATTATTGATTTTCGCTTGTTTTCCTGCACATATTTCCCTTTGTTAGCATTCTTTGGGTGCCCTTCCAGCGGGAAATAGAGTGAGAAACTCTAATCACTGCATCATATACTACAAAATTACATAATTTTCTAACACAGCTATATATATATATATATATATATATAGAGAGAGAGAGAGAGAGAGAGAGAGCGAGAGAGAGAGAGAGAGAGAGAGAGAGCTTATAGCTTTGTTTTTCCATGTTTTAATTTCTTTCCACATATGTCTGCAGGTGCACCAATTAGCTCAAGCTAGGACCACACTTTGTCCCCCCTCTTTCTCTCATGCATACGTGTGAGGTGATCAGCTATAATTTTTTACAATTTTGTGCTAATTAGTCACCATCTTGTTCTAGATCAGCTAAAAGTTTTCTGCAGATTTATTCAAGGAACAGCAACATATTGCAACTACTTTTTACTGAATTTCTGTTAACAACATCTTCCAGTTGGAATTTCTGTTATTTGAGTTCACCATAATCATTAATGCTCTCAAGGATGAACTCTTCTTCAGCATAGCAAGCCACACACTGACTATGGTAGAAGCTGATGCTGTCTTTGTGAAGTCCTTCCAAACAAATGCTCAGAACTCGACCACCAACGTTCTCCTCAAAGCCAAGCCTTACAGCCCCAACACCACCTTCCTCATGACTGCTAGGCCCTATGTTACAGGCTTGGAAACCTTTTCATTACTTTTGTCTTGATGTACAGTATTTTGGCATTTGAGTGACATTTTGGGTAGGGCCGTAATATACAATTTTGTCTTAATATTACAATTGCTTTTAAAATTGAAGAACAAGTTCTACAAGGTTGTTTTTTCTTCAATGTGTTTATAAGGAAACCTATATATATATATATATATATATATAGAGAGAGTGTAGTGGACTTCTCTTTCTCTCTCTCTAGGAATGGTCGCGGTACTATTCCTAAAAGTTATTTCAGGAAGGGAATGGTCATCCCAAGCATTCTTATATGGATTTAAAAATACAATTTAATTTTTAAATTATACGAAGAACACATATAGAAAAATGGTACTAATAAGTATTCATTAGGAACAGTCACATCAATCGGCCCTAAAAGTAATTGGGAACACTACTTTCAAGAACACTTTAGGAATAATCACTTACCGCTAATTCATTTTAGTAACGGCCACTCATACTTTTAGGGACGACTTCCAGCCATTCCTATGAGACATTCACTTCTGTGGTCAAAATGAACTCTATTCAAATCTTGCTATTAGTAGCTTCAAATATAAACTGGGATACTTTTTGTTCGCATCCCAAAATTCTTTTGGTTTTAGGAATGCTCTAGAAAAATAAGGTTTGTTTTGAAATGAGAGAAAAAGGGGTTCGCCCATTGGTATAAAGATCAACCCTTTCCCGTGCTTTTAACGGGGGTAACCAATTCAAGGGCTATGTTTATTCTTAATGTATTTTATTTCGCATAAACATCATTTTCATTCTACATGCAGTTTGGTGTTTCAGAAAATGTTGAAAATTTGATGTTTCAAATTTTTAAGAAAGTTTTGATGCGTGGTGTAAAACATTTTGATTTGAAAAATATTGAATTGAGAAATCTTTATAAATATTGTTTGAAAACATTTGAAGATAATCTTTTGAAGTCACTTTAGTATTTTCTTAAGACTTTAAGTAGGTTTGAGATTTTGCACTAATTCGGTTACTACCTAATTAGAGCTCTATCTCATCTTGCTTAACTTCTTTTAGAGATGTGCTTGTGATTATTTGTGATATTAAGTGAATGTGAATGTATGAATGCATTGATTCTACATCAATAGAAAGAAATCATTGATTCCTACCATGACATTCATCTAAGAGCATTGCTACCATCACATACATCTAAGTTTATCATTTTATAATTGTCATAAATATTTTTTATGAAAAGAGAAAAGTTTTCGAAAATGAAATGAGGTTGTAGAGCATCAAGTATGATTCAAGTATTGGGTCATTACTTGAGTTTTGGTCGTAGTAAAGTCGGCAAATGAAAAATTAAAACTTTAGATCTTGGAAGAAAAATATCCAAAAGAATGGAAAAGAGAAAATACTTTAATCTGAGAGGAATAGAGAGAAAGAGATTTTGAAAATTATAAAAGTAAATGATTTAAAAAAGCGAAAGATACGTATACATATACATACTTATATATACACACACATATATATATATATATATATATATATATATATATATATATATATATATATATATATATATATATATATATATATATATATATATATATATATATATATATATATATATATATATATGTATACGAGTATGAAAGCTTTATAAAAAAGAATTATCAGATCGAACAGAGAGGGAGAAGAAGATTTTAAAAAAAGAGAGAAAGAAAGAGATTTTAGAGAAACAGAGAATTGTAGAGAAAAGAAGAATCTAGAGACAAAGAGAGAGAGAGAGATACACACACACACACACATATATATATATATATATATATATATATATATATATATTCATATGTTTGTGTATGAGAATTTACAAAATAATGTGTTAAAAGAAAGAGATTTTAGAGAAACAGAGAATTTTAGAGAAAAGAAGAATCTAGAGACAGAGAGAGAGAGAGAAGGAGAGAGAGAGAGAGAGATACATATATATATATATATTATATATATATATATATATATATATATATATATATATATATATATATATATTCATATGTACATGTATGAGAATTTATAAAATAATGTGTTAAATCATAAAAAGAGAAGGACAAAGAGAGATGGTCATGTGCATGTATACATATATAACATGTATATGCGTATATGTCTTTATGAGAATTAAAATCAAAAAATGACTTGAAAATATCTGACTTCAATTTTATGTAGGCTGGAGATTGGACTCTTGCAATAGGTTAAGTTAAGTCTCCAATGCCTCATTAAAGAGGGTTCTTGTTTTTGAAAATCTTCTAAAAAAAATGATTCCAAATATTTTTATATGTGAACATAAAAACATTATTATTTCATTTGTCATAAGAGAACATATTTCTTCCACAATTGGGTATGGAAGAAAAGCAAGCAACGTAATAAGCATTCATTGGGGTCCCTAATCGAGTGATTAAGATAGAAACTGAACGTGAGAATGAAATGAAGACACATTTTAACATTTACATATTCGTGAAGGGTTTTCTCGCATTGGACAAATCTCAACCACAAAAATCAACATAAGAATGAAGAAATCTCAACCCAAACACTCATTTTCGTTGTACATTTGCATATTAATTAAAGAAAATTAATACACCATGCATGAGCATCATCTTAAACATAAATAATGAAAAAAGCAATATGACAAGCATTTTTTTGAAAATAAATGAAGAAATAAAAATTATTTTGCCTTGCTCATACTCCCGGTGCACTCAAGAGTATCTCTCGTCTCTGAATAGGAAGTTCTTAGAGCCTTCTTGCACGGCCATGGAGAGGTAGCAAGGATAAACAACAAATGAAAATAAGATAAGGGCTACGTACCTCTAATATCTTATCATGCTCTCTTGAAGAGTTGTAACTTGGAGAAAAAAAAAGAAGAAAAGAAGAGAAAAATGGAGAAGAATTGTCAAATAAAACTCTAAATCTTCAAGTGAACAAGCATTAGAAATTCCCTAATGGTTAGTTCATCCCTAAGAGAAAAGATTGTAGGGGCATTTATAGAAAGTTTAGGAGCCAAGCTTGGTGCAGCTGCAGAGAGTGTTGTGCGTCGCGCAATGCACGATGACGCACGCCAGTGTAAGTGGAACAATATAAAATAAAATAAAATAAAATAAATCTATTTGTATAAAAGGCATATAACTTTTTCTTATTTAAAATGAGTAAAAAAAATGGTTTATTACAAATGTGTGGCCGGCTCTATTTTGAGTGACTTCAAGCTCATTTTAAATCTGGATTGGGTTCAATTGGTTGCTGGCATGTTCTAGTAAGTGATTTAGGCTCAAAAACATGTCTTGGCACGAGAACAATTCAAATTTTGTGGTTTTGGTCTCGGCTTTAGATTTTGAGTTTGAAACTATCGATTTAGATCTAATTTGGATATGAGAGTTGGATTTTGGGTTTGAATTTGAACCTTGGGTTTGGACTTGGACATGGGTCTAGAGATTCGTTTTGGATTGAATAGTCATGCATTGGACTTAGGTATGGATTTGAAAGTCAGTTTCAGGTCTAGGATTTTTTGGGTGAAAATTTAAATTCAAATAACTAAGAATTTTATTTAGGTGAAAATAAAATACAGTCTTTTTGAAAAATTTGGGGTGATAACAGTTTCCAACTAGATATGAAAAATGCATTCCTAAATTATAACTTAGAAGATAAGTATATGTGCATCCCCCACCAAGCATTTACAATAAGGAAGGCTTTGCTTGCAAGCTGAAAAAATCTGTTAATGGCCTCAAACAATCTCCTTGGGCATTGTTCTCTAAGTTAAGTAGTTTTCTCACCACCATTGGTTTCAAGCACAGTATTGACTCTACCATGTTTACTTCTCATACTAGCCAAGGAACCACTATTTTGTTCGTATACATAAATGACATCATTATTACTAGAGACAGCAAAGATCAAATGAAGAAAGTTAATATATTCTCCATGACAAATTTGACATCAAAGACTTGAAAAGCTGAGATATTTTTTGGCAATTGAGGTTGCGCGCTAAGAGGGATCTAAACCGAGTTTGACGCCACTAGAATTGAATTGCAAGCTGAAAAAGGACGATCATGAGGCCCTTCAAGATGTTCGAAGTTTGGAACGTCTAATTAGAAATTGATCAATTTGATAGTGACTAGACATCATTTTCAATGTCACCTTGATAAGCTAGTTTATGCAAGACCCTAGATCATCCCATCTAGAAGCTGCTCATCATATTTTAAGGTACTTGAAGATGAATCCAGAAAAAGGCATTCTAATGAAAAGAAAAAACAATTTTGACGTAATTGGATATACAGGCACAGATTGGGTAGGCTATGTATATTTGTTGGAGGAAACTTTGTTACATGGAAGAGCCAAAAACAAGTTGTGGTGGCCAGATCCAGCGCAGATATAAAATACAGGGCAATGGCAGCATGTGCAAGTGAACTCATTTGGGTAAAGGCTCTCCTTCAAGATATGAGAGTAAAAATTGAACAACCAATGAATTTCTTTTGTGACAATATGAATATATGATGTCAATTTACATCGGTGCAAACCTTGTCTTTCATGAACGGACAAAACATATTTAAGTTGATTGTTAATTTATTCATGAAAAGATTCAGAACAAAGTCATATGCACTCCTCATGCTCACACTCAAGAATAGTTGGCAGATATATTTACAAAGGCAATGGTGAAGGACCGTCATCAGTGGACTAGTACCAATTTGATACTGACCAATATTAGCTCACCAAATTGAGAGGGAGATTGTTTGCAACGGCTAGTCCACCATGTATAAAAGGAATGGGATAAAGGCCTTTCCTATAGTAAGGAAGAAAGGTGGAAGTTTCATTCACCCAAGATTTCAGGTGATTAAGTTTCCTTGCTGACTTTACTATTGGCAGTTGCTGCTTTATAATGATGTAAAACAAGCAGAAAGATTAATGAAAAATCTGAACATAATTTTTTTCCCGTGGATGTAGGCAAGAAGCCGAACTATGTAAACCTACCGTGTTACATTTTTTCTGATATACATAACCCTATTCATTTTAGAAGAACAATTGATAGATGACTGCTCGCTTGGGTGTATTTACATTATAACGGTTCACTAATGATCAAATGTTTAACTATGGGAACTCAGCGGACCGTACCTTATTTTCTTTCAAAATTTTTAGTGAAGGTATATTTGTTAGGGGAAGGATTAAGACTACCATGTGTTGGATGTTGTTGGATAGTTAAAATTAAATAAATTGTCCACAAAAAATAGTCACTAAATTCATATTAGACACGGTTTATATGTGGTGACGGTTTATGTCAGTAGCAGAGTGAGAAATATTGAAGTGAGCAGCACTAAATATATAACATTGTGCTTGTACATAAATGAACATAATTTAAAAAAAAAAGTTAAATATCAGATATGAAAAAAATCGATTTTTTGGAGCTGGTGTAGGCCACTATACCACACCTGCAACAAATATGTGGCTTGGGATTTTTGTGATTTTATCGATAACTTATGATTTTTTTTTTTTCAATTGAAGTTTAGTCATCCAGCAAATATAGGGCACATGGCAGGATCCATTATCCTTGCTGGGGTATTGGAGAACTCCCTTGATTCACACACAATCGCCTTGTTTTTTGATAAGGCAAAATGAGGTAGAGAGGCTGCAACGCACCAATGAGGAAATGCAGAGGTACAGAGAGAGGGAGCAGATCACGACAAGGGCAGAGAGAGAGGGAGAGAGAGTGCACAAGGACGGCAAGAGAGAGAGAGAGAAAGAGAGAAAAGGGGACTACACAGTAGAGAGCAGAGGCAAAAAAAAACTATTCCTTTCTTCCCTTTTTGGACGTACATTTCTCAACTACATGATAAGGCTAACTAAAGAAAAAAAAACCATTAAAGAAAACAAAAAAACTGAAACCTGATCCTCAAGTTTAGTAACTGTTGCATCGTGTTTTCCCATATACCCTCATTTCAACTTTTCACTCCCACTATTTTGTCCACTCCAAATTAACCACCCTCCATTTGGAACCGGCACAACCACTCTCACGTTCTCCATGATCTCCACAACAGGAGCTAGAGAAACATTCTCCCCCCTAATCCTGGTGTGGCTCGATATCTCAAACACCTAACAAATGCCGCATTGTCGCCAACCTTGTCGCCAGCAACGCCTTTGTCAACGGATCCGCTCGTTGCTCATCTGTTTGCACAAAATCCACAATAATTTGTCCTCTTTCGACACATTCGCGTATGAAATAGAACTTTGTGTCAACATGTTTGTTGCGTCCATGGAATACTGAGTTCTTCATCAGTGCAATTGCAGACGTATTATCCACATACAACTTCACCACATGTGGCTCTCTTCCAACTAGCTCGGTGAACAGTCCTCTGAGCCAAAGTGCTTGGCACGCAGCCGCGGTTGCTGCCATGAATTCAGTCTTGCATGAAGACAGAGCTACGATCTTCTGCTTCGGCGAGTTCCAAACTTTCATTTACATAGAATGCCATGCCTCTGGTGCTTTTCCGGTCATCGGCATCACCTTCCAAGTCGCTATCCATGAACCCGACAATCACCTCTTCTCCTCTTCCTCTGGTGTATACAAGACAAAAATGGATTGTTCCTTTTAAATATCACAGAATCTGCTTCACTGCTTTGTGGTGCATCACTATCGGTCTCTCCATGAATCTGCTAGCTACACCGACGGCATACGAAAGATCTAGTCTTGTCTAGAGAAGATACCATTAGACATCCAATGACTCGACGATACTTTGTTGCATCCACTGGCTGTCCATCTGGATCCTTGTGTAGGTGCGACCTTGGTTCCATAGGGAGGTTTGTGGGATTGCAATCAATTATACCAAATTGAGTTAACACCTTATTGGCTTAAGCTGTCTCCTTGATCTGGATATCGTCTTCGCCTTGTGCCACCTCGATCCCAAGGTAATAGTTGAGTAGGTTGAGATCGCTCATCTCGAACTCAGCCATCATCTGCTACTTGAATGCAACAATTGCCTCTGAATCCTCCCATGTTACAATTAGATCATCAAGATAAACTCTGACGATGACGCCGGCGCAGTCTCTTCCCCTCGTATACACAGCTTGTTCCAATGTGCACTTTGAGAACCCAAGCTGCTTCAGGCTCTGATCTAGGCGTGTCGTGCATGTCAAAGACTGTACAATGCCTTGGTTAGTTTGAGTTCCATATGCTCGTTGTTCTTCACTATTAAACCTTACGACTAGGTTACATAGACCTCTTCCTTAAGTTCGCCATTATGGGACCGAGCACGACATGGAAACTACTGACATCTGGTACCTGGATAACGGTGCTAGCAACCACATGACCGGAGACAAGGTCAAGTTTCACGAGTTGGACGACGCAATCACTGGCAAGGTGAAGTTCGGTGACGGCTCATCATTGCAAATCATGGGTAAGAGTTCAATTCTCTTTAGATGCAAAAATGATGATCAATGGCTGCTCCAGGAAGTATATTATATCTCGAGGCTTCGAAGCAACATCATGAGTCTCAGGCAACTCACCAAGGCAGGCCACAAGGTGGTTATGGATGAAGACGAACTGGGGGTGTTCGTCAAAAATCCATGGTAGCTGATCATGAGGGTGAGACAACACTGAATCGTTTCTACCACATCAAGCTGCATATTGCTAGGCCAGTGTGCCTTTTGGCAAACCTCGAGGATCCGACATGGTTATCACATGCACGTCTCCGCCATGTGAATTTTCAAGTGATAAAGATGCTTGTAAACAAGAAGATGTCAACTTGGGTACCGCCAATTACTCATCCCACTCAGTTATGCCAGGAGCGTTTGGTGCCAAAACAGACGAAACAGCCGTTCCCGTCAACAGCCAACTATCGAGCGAAGGACCACTTGAACTCTTGCATGCTGATCTTTGCATACTGATCACACCACCCACCCGTGCGGGTAGTTATTTCTTTCTAATCGTTGATTACTTCTCTCGTTGGATGTGGTTGTGCGTACTCAGAACAAAAGACCAGGCATGCTTGGCATTCATGAGGATCAAGGTGTTGGCCAAGAACACATGCGGGCATCGTGTCAAGATGCTCAGGACTAATCGAGGAGGCGAGTTCCTCTCTCTCGAGTTTGCCAATGTGTGTGAACAGGCTAGCATTATGTGGCACTTCACCGCGCCATGCTCACCACAGCAAAATAATGTGGTGGAGTGGAGGAACATGACGGTGATGGCGATGGCAAGATTCCTCCTCAAGAGCATGAGCATGTCAGAAAGATTTTGGGGGGAGGCAGTGCGGTACACGGTCTATTTATTGAACCATTTGTCTACGAAAGCCATGAGTGAACGCACCCTGTATGAAACTTGGATTGGTAGGAAACCAGATCTTCCACACCTTCAATTATTCGGCTGCACGCCACAGGTCAGGGTGACAACGCCACACCTGAAGAAGCTTAATGATCACAGCCAGTCAATGGTGTATCTCGACGTCGAGGGAAGCTGTAAGGCACACCGACTATTCGATCCATGACGCTGAAGAATCCATGTAAGTCGTGACGCTAAATTTAAAGAAAAACCAAAGCGGAAATAGAATATGGATGTAGGAAGCAGTGAACCCTTGAATTTCATCATTGAGGAGGAGTCTAACATTGAGTTGGCAACTCAGTTGCAGGCGGACAAGCAGAAAGGTCGGCGTCCATGGAGCTAGGTTATCCAGCTTCTTCATCGACACTGATGGGTGGCAAAGCAACGCCGGTGATGACGCCGGCTGGGAGATTGCTCGCAGATGAAACTGCTGCTGCCTCGAAGATGGAGGACAGCAATGACAGACCCGTTCGGTATAGACACATCGATGATATCATGAGAGATGCTCAGCACGTCGAATTCGACGATGAAGACTTCGAAGAAGAGGCCATGCTTGCGGCAATAGAGGAGCCGTTGTGTTACCAAGAGGCAGCTGGCCAGCCGACATGGGAGGAAGCTATGGCAAAGGAGATTGAATCGATTTAAAAAAACTCGACCTAGACACTGACATCCCTATCAAACGAAACCAAAGCAATCAGACTAAAATGAGTGTTCAAATTGAATAAAAACTCTGACGGAAAGGTGATCAAGCACAAGGCCAGATTGGACGCGAAGGGCTATGTCCAGTGGCAAGGGATCGACTTCAACGAGGCGTTTGGACCAATCGCCAGATTCGACACCGTACGAGTCATCCTTGCCATCGCAGCTAGTTGTAGGTTGCAAGTCCATCAACTTGACGTCAAATCAACCAAATGTTGGTGAACTCCATTCATTCACACTCAATCGCCTCATTTTTTTGTAAGGCAAAATGAGGAAGAAAGGCTGCAACGCACCAAGGAGGGAAGGCAAAGGTGCGGAGAGAGGGAGTAGATCATGACAAGGGCAAAGAGAGAGGGAGAGAGAGACCGTACATGGACAGAGAGAGAGAGAGCTAGAAATAAAAAAAGGGGATTACATGGTAGAGGGCAGAGCCAAAAAAAACTTTTCCTTTCTTCCTCTTCTGGGTGTACATTTCTCAATTACATGGAAAGGCTAAATAAAGAAAAGAAAGCTATGGATGAGGAAATTGACTCCATATAAAAGAATAAAGTTTGAGAACTAGTATATTTTCCTAATGATAGGATACTCATTAGCTGTAAATAAGTGATAAAGAAAAAATATAAAGGTGATGGATCAATCCAGAAATTTAAAGCAAAACTGCTGGCGAAAGGTTTTTCCCAAAGGACAAAATTGATTACTTAGAAACTTATTCATTGGTAACAAAGTTTGCATCAATTTGAATTATTTTGGCTACTGGAGCTTTCTATGACTTGGATGTTTGTCAAATGGAATTGAAAACTGCTTTCTTAAATGGTGAGTTAAAAGAAACCATATATTTGACTCTACCATAGGGATATGTCGTCAAAGAAAATGAAGACAAAGTGTACAAGCTGCATAAATCATTGTATGGTTTGAAGCAGTCACTTGAACAGTAGTATTTTGTTTTTCACAAGGCAATTTCAAAGCTTGGATACATAGCAAATCAGCAATCCCAAAAATGGGAGTCTTTTTTGTATCATATGATTATATATCGATGACATTCTATTAACCGGAAATGATAACGATATGATATCTAAAACAAAGACTTGTTGAACGAGAACTTCGAAATGAAGGACATGAGTGAACCGTCTTATATATATTCTTGTTGTTGTTGAAGTCTGTCACTTGGTAGTCGCTGCTGGGGACCGTGTTGCACAAAAGATGAGCTAATCAAAGTTGTCGTTCTGCTGCTTGAATATCCAACAGAGCTATTGTCAATTCTGAAGTATTATTTTGGAGTGATCTGTTGGTGATGTATCAACATTACTAGAAACACTGATCGAGGTTGAAGTTGCTGTCAATTATGACATACTAATGTGGATCATTTATAGCATAACATATTGACTGTCTTGAAACTTGAAACTGGTACACTTTCTTTTTCTCTTCAAAAGGTAGGCCAGTTTGCTTTTCCAATGGATGAAGGAATATCTCTCACTCCAGCCCCTTCTTAAAATTAATGCAATCAACTATATTATACGAGTTCAACCATAAACCACCCTAGAGGAGGGAATGGTCTTTGGGTTTACATTAAGGGACTGAAACTGAGCCTACAATAAGTCTTACTAAAACCATAGACGGAACAATCAAAGAGTTAAAGAGAAATGAGAGAGATAAGGCAGTCAAGGAGTTTGAAAAGAAATGGAAAGAATGGAAAACCAAACATCACAAGGTGATGTCTTGGTTACTAAACAGTGTGGAGCCTACCGTTAGTGGGCAGTTAGCTAAATTTGATTTAGCCCACGAAACATGGAAGTACTTGAAAGAGACACATACAATGAAAGATGTGGTACATAAATGGAATTTGCAAGTAAAAATCTCTAAATTACAGCAGGGAGACAAGTCCATGAAAAAATATTATGGAGAGTTCTCTCAAATGTGGGATGAATTGTTTATCTTTGAACCAAAATGGAAGGATCCCAAAGATATCTTACTTAGAGAAAACAGATTCCAGAAGATAAGTCCTATACTTTTCTTATGGAAATAGGGTCCGACATAGGCCAACTGTCCCTACTATGAATGAGGCCTTGACTGAACTTATCAAGGAAGAGATTCGGCCGATACACTATAAGGAAATCAATGACAATCTTTTAGCAGTTTCAAAACCAGGAAATCATGTATGGAATTATAGACCTCCTCATTTGGGGAAACATAATGAGGACATCAACTAGGAAATTATTTGTTCTTATCATCATGAGCCTGGGCATATTGAACCTAAATGCCCAAAATTGAGAAGATTTGATAAAAGACTAGTTGTTGCTGAAAACAAAGCTGCTACAACTGAAAGTTTTGATTAAAGGACTGTTCAAGGATTCTCTCTTGCGGAACTTGCCAAAGCATTGCAGCCCTATTTCAAAGGAGGTACTTCTACTATTTGAGCTGTTACTGTTGCAACTCAAGGTAATATTTCTTGGCTTTTAGACTCCAGAGCTTCATTCCATATGACACCTCACAAAAATAACCTTCTAAATATAAAAAACAAACTCATTTCCTTCCTTCGTTTCAACTGCGGATGGGACTACCTTGAAAATAGAAAGTATTGGAGTTTTTGAAAAACATGATAAGAACTCAAAAACTTTCAGACAGACCCGACAACCATTCACATAACCCACTATTTTGTTATTGATCCTTAGCCACCTCACAGACTCTGACAACTATTCACATAGTTCACCACATCTTTCTACATTTTGGGCCAATACTGAAGCAAGGGTCTTATCATGTCCAAAATGACTTGACATTCGAAAATCAATTGTAACCAGAGGGAGAGCTTTGTAATGCACAATATATTACCCTGAAAAAAAAGACAATATGAATGAAGGAAAGTGTGTTCGCAGCATTTGTTTTGGCAAGACAATTCTCCCAAGGTTTTTGGAAATCAGGGTCATTGGCATATAGCTTGTTACAATCTTCAAATCCAAAGATATGGACTGACATAGACATAAGAAGGCTATTTTTCCTGCTAAGGGCATCAACAACTTTGTTTGGAGTTCTTGATTGATGCTTAATAGAAAAGGTACTCTTGTAGGAAACAGACCCACTTAGCATGTTCAGCGCTAAGGTTCCTCTGACTATTCAAAAACTTTAAAGCTTCATGATTTGTGTATAAAACAAACTCTTTTAAAATCAAATAATGCCACAGAACTCCAGATTGTAAGTTGAGTAGTGGTGCTTAGCTTGAGTAAGCTTTTCACCATAAAATGTGATTGGCTTTCTAGTATGGCTCAAGACAACATCAACATCCGCATTCAACCGATCACATTCAACTTCAAAAACCTTTGAAAAATCCAGTAAGGCTAACATAGGAGTAGAAGTCATCATGGCTTTGATAAGCTGGAAAGTCTTCTCGGCTGCAAGACTCCGTACAAAGCTAGCATTCATAAGGCACTTGGTAATGGGGGCCCTAATTGTACTAAAACTCTGTATGGACCATCGGTAAAAAAAGTCCAATCCATGGAAATAGTGGATTTCTCCCATAGTTCGAGGAGCAATGTTTAAAAACTCATCAAGTCAACCCAATGACTCGGGTGACTCGGCTTGGCTCACCCTCCTAGCAGGTCAAACCGGTATGGGGACTTGGTGTTGTCAAAAACTCAATCAAACTCGACCGAGTCACGAGTCAAGGAAGACTCGCTCAAGTTTTGTTAAGTTCTTTTGTGAGAAACTCAAACATTTCGGTAATTAAAACATGTTATAAAACGTTAAAACGATGAAAACCTCGAACTGCTCATGAGGGAAAATGATGAACTAGAAAAGAGAAATCATGTTGAACCATCATCTAGCCTCACTGTTTCCGTCAATATTTAAGGCATTGAATAGGGATCCCAACGACAACAATGATGTCAACAAGTTGGCTTCTTCGGTAAGTTATGCTTTTTTTTATTTTTATTATTTTCAAACATTTCCATTTCAGAACAATTTAAAAAGAGAATGAGATACGTATCTTTATACGTATTTTATGTGTATATACACACACACACACACATATATATATATATATATATATATATATGAAAGCTTGTGGAAAGAAAATATTAACTCAAATGGAGAGGAAGAAAAAGATCGTAGAAAACGAGAGAGAGAGATTTTAGAGGAAAAGATATATATATATATATATATATATATATATATATATATATATATATATATATATATATATATATATATATATATATATATATATATATATATATATATAATTTGTAAAACAAGACATAAGAGAGAAATGAAGATTCTAAAGAGGGAAAATGGAACACATATACATATTCATTCGTAAGTACATGAAAATTTGTAAATGAATATCTTGAATCATAGAGGGAGAAAGACAAATAGAGATAATCATGTGTACATATAAGTATATAACATGTATATATGTCTTCATCAGAGTTGAAATCAAGAAATAACTTGAAAATACCCAATTTCGATTTTTATGTAGGCCAGAGAGGAACTTGGATTCATCGAAGAGCCTAGGCTAAGTCTCCAAGGCCTCATTAAAGAGGGTATTTGTTTTTGAAAATCTTTTGGAAAATATGATTCCAAATATTTTATACAAGAACATAAAATCATATTTATTTCATTTTGTTATAAGAAAACATTTTTCTCCTACCATTGACTATGGAGGAAATCAAGCAACATAATGAAGCACTCATTGGGTTCCTAGTTGGGCGATTAAAAGAGAAACTAAGCATGATAATGATATGAAAATGCAATTTAACATGTACCAATTCATGAAGGGCTTTCTCGGGTTGAACAAATCTCAACCTCAAAATCAACATAATAATGAAGAAAAATCCCCAAACCAAACCCTCATTTTCGTCGTGCATTTGCTCATTAATTAAAAAATAATAATCTACCACACATGGACATCATTTCAAGCATAAACGATGAATAAAACAACATAACAACCATATTTTTGTGAATAAATGTAGAAAACAAAATGTATTTCTTCTTGCTCATACTCCTAGTGCACTCAAGAGTATCTCTCGATTTTCGATAGGAAATGTTTTAGAGCTTCTTGCATGGCCATGAGGACGCGGCAAGAGGAAATGAAAATAAAAACGAAAGCAAGAGAATGACTACATACCTCTAATATAGATGATTTTAGGAATGAAGCTCCAAGATGATGATCCTAAGGTTGTCTTGAGTGAAGCTCCAAGACGATGAATGTGTTTCTCCAATAGATCTTCTTAGGCAACCTTGAAGAGTTTGAACTTGGGCAAACTTGCTCCCAAGGATGGAGAAGAAAAAGAATAGAGAAATTGAAAGATAGAGCGAAGAGATAACTCTAAATCTTCAAGTGAGAAAGCACTAGAAGTTCCCCAAGGGTTAGCTCATGCCCAAAAGAGAAGATTGTGGGGGTATTTATAGAGAGTTTTGAAGCCAAAACTCAAAATTTGATTTGTTTTAAATTTGACAAAATCTTCATGCGAATTTCAATTATTTTTTTAATAATTTTCAATTTTTTAAAAAAAATAGGCTTTGACCAAGTGGGATTCACCATTAGCCCTGTAAATACCCTTTTGGGGTGTGGGCAGGGCTATTGCCCACCCAACAGGGCCAAAACCACCACCCAAGGGATGGTTTTGATATTAAAATGGGCCTGTGCAGTGCACCAGTTTTGCCACTGTTGTGCGCCTGGCGCTTCGGCAGAAGGCACATGGCAGCGTGTGCATGTGATCGTGCCCACGATCGCTTTGCGCGATCTCGTGCATGATTGCACTGCGCGGTCACATCGCACGCTCGACTGTGCGAACGATGAATTTTTTTTAACAAATTGAATAAATAAAAATAACAACAAGGAGGTTGTTTACATAAGAAGCATGAAACCATTTTTTTATTTAAAATGTGTAAAAAAATGGTTTTTGTTACAAATGGGTCGTTGACTCATTTTAAATTCTGGTTGGGTTCAATTGGTCACCGACACATTCTAGTGAGTGATTTAGGCACAAAAACGCATCTTTGTGTGAGGATGAAACATAAAACAAAGAGAAGGTCTGTGCGTGTGTGCGTGTGTGGCGCTTATACATCAAATTTTGTCATTTTGATCTTGGCTTTGGATTTTGAAATTCTTGATTTAGATCTGAACTTGGGTAATAGATCTAATTCGGATCTGAGAATTGGATTTCAGATTTGAATCTCACATTTGAATTTGAATCTTGCGTTTGGACTTGGACAAGGGTTTAAAAAATCATTTTGGATTGAATAGTTGCAAATTTGACTTTGGTCTAACATTTGTCTTAGGATAAAAAAAAATTAAGTCCAAATAACTTGCAATTTCGTTTGGGCAAAAATAAAATAGTCTTTTGAAAAAAATTGGGGTGATAACAGTAGGTTACTCTCAAATTCTCTTAAAGAGCATTGGAATGTTGTGAAATGGATTTTGAGATATTTTCGAGGCATTAGTAATATGTGTCTACGTTATGGTGGATAGCAACCTACTTTGATAGGTTATAGATTCATATATGGTAGGTGATGTTGATTCTAGAAAGTCAATATCTAGTTACTTGATCATTTTAGCAGGTGGTGCAGTGTCATGGCAGTCAAGACGTCAAATGTGTGTGGTAATTTCTACCATGGATGTAGAGTTTGTTGCAGTGGCAAAGGCTAGTAAAGAATTGTTATGGATGAAAAAGTTTATGTAGGAACTTGGTTTTGCTCAATAGAAGTATATTTTGTTTTGTGGCAGTCAAAGTGTGATTCATCTTGGCAAGAATTCTATATGTGATGTATTGAAAACAAAACAGCTTGAACTTTAGAAAACTCATACAGATGACAATGGTATTAATATGATGACTACAGAATTGCCTTGTTCAAAGCTTGAAGTGTGTTGTTCGATCGTCGGTTTGGCAAGATCCTCTACATAGTCGGTGAGGGGGAAATATGTTGGAAATGTGTTGGATTTAGTCCACCAAATTTATTAAAAATGCTCCTCTTCATTTTTGTCAAACTAGGATCCGATCCAGAAACCTAAAACCAATCTTGAGATTTAAATCTGGATCCAACTCCCAATTCTAGGTCCAAAATATATCATTAGATCCAAATTACCAACCCCAGTCCAAACCACATCTAAGTTACAGCTCTAGATCCAAAATGGATCCATACCCAAATCCAAATTCTAAAAATAGATCCAAACAACAGAACATTTGATCCTGACCTTGATCCAAATCTCAATTTTAGACTCATTTGATCTTAATTTGTGCCTTTGAACCAAAGGGTCCAATTCCATGTTTTTGTCTCATCTAGATCTAAATCTGATATTCATATCGAAATCTGAATTTTAAATCCAAATGCAAGTTCCAAATCCAAATATATTTTTTATCCATTCTAAGCACCTTATCTAGATCCAGATCTAAATCTGAGACCTAGATCCATTTTTTACTTTTCCATGCTAATATGTTGCCCCCAACAAATATGCAATGCCCTAAGGCAGACTTTTTGCCACAACATCAATGTTGTTATTTCTGTTACGCCATAATCCTTGACTTGGTGAGGATTTAATATTTCTCAAAATATGATTAAGAGCATTCATGTGGGATCTTGGAATCTGCATTTATATACTAACCTTGTTTATAGTATAAGAAATGTAGGTCGTGTGACAATAAGGTAGATAAGTTTTCCAACCATATGCTAAAATCTTTCTTTATCAACTTCAGGTTCTTCCTTGCAAGCTTAGAGTTTACTATTAGATTCTATTGGCATCTCTGAAGGTCGCACTAGTCATCCATGTTTCCTTTAGGAGCCATTTGATGGATTGAAAACTTGGAATGTGAAAGAATTTTCTGAAAATAAGTTGCCTGGAATAAAGGAATGAGAAAGATCTTTCTCATTCTCATTTTGCTGTGTGTGATGACTCAGAAACATATTTCCTTCAAACTTGTTTCTTAGTTTGATAATTAAAGAAATAAGTTTCCTGAAACTTGTTGATAATTAAAGAAACAAGTTTCCTGAAACTTGTTTCTTAGTTTGGTGACATTTGGAAAGCATTGGAAGTGACCTTACGTTGCACATGCACGTACGACCTTACATTGCTTGGACACACGCACAACACTACCGAAGAGTAACAAAAGAAGAACTAATTTCGCTTTCCCCGTGCGTTTTGGCCAACTCAAAACCCAGATTGGCAGAGTTTTTTTTTGTTATTAAAATTATAGGTCGGAGAGTTCACCCTCTTGGCTGAACAAGCATCAGCAGGCCACCACCATCAAGAACTGTATTCCATTTTTCATGATAAATCTCTTATCTGATCAGTTTAGATCATCATGATCCACTTGCTTTTAGTACTAAAAGTTATATCCAACCATGCTATTTGGTGGCAAGGTGATGGGAAGAGATCAGATTTTAACTTTCACCCATAATGAAGTTAAAACTAATTAGTACTAAATGGCTAGCACATATCAGTTCAACCCCCCCCCCCCCCCCTACATTAACTTAAAAATTAAGGTCAAACGCCATTGCAACCGCTAATTTGTTTCTGGGTAGCAGAGTGATAGGGGCTTTAGGACCATTGTTTTGGTCCCAGCTAGTCTGGACATGTCTTTTGGAATGTCTCATTTGAAAATGGAAGTGATGGTCCATATCAGCGAAGGAAGCAAGGAACTTAAGTTCAGCAGTCCACTTTCAAGCCACATCCCAAAAGTGATTTTCTAGTACTAGCAGAAGAGTTTGTGACCTCTAGTAAAAGACCAGGAACAAAAGTCTTGTTTTTGTTATTGTAGCTAATAGTTTTTTACAAATAAAACTCAAATATTGATGACAAAAGCTTGCTCTCCCTTTTGATTTTATTTTACTAAAAAACCTTTGAACATCCATTCATACAAACAGCTTGAACTACTTAAGCTAACCTGCTAGCTTGCAAAACAGAAAACATAACAGTAATAAAAATATCAACATTCTCAAACAGTTGAACCTTCCCATCCGCATCCTAAAACTGGTGAATATTTGTCCATGTTCTACAAAAACCACATCGAACCAACTCAATCTCAAGGACCTTCACAGTGATAACAAAAGAGAGAGAGAGAGAGACTGACATAAATGTGTCACTTATCTATTGTTGTGCTATGAAGATTCTAGCACAACAAGGTATAATACTTGACATAAATGTAAATGATTTCACGAAATGCGAGTCATGTTTATACAGAAAGATGACAAGAAAACTCTTTTCGTTTGAAGTAATTTGGGCCACTAGTCTATTGAAAATAATCCATACCGATATTTATGGACCTTTCAGAGTCCAAACACTGTGGCAAGTCATACTTCATAATATTTATTGACGACTTCTCAAAATTTAATTGTATTTATCTTATTAAATATAAATCAAAAGCGCTTGAAAAGTTCAAGGAATATAAATTTGAAGTCAAGAGACAACTTGAAAAATATATCAAGGTTGTAAGATCTGATCGAGGAGGTGAATATACATCAAATGAATTCCCCGAACACTGTAAAGGCCTTTGAATTAATAGGCAAAGAACAATGTTTAGAACACCACAACATAATGGTGTCACTGAGAGGTGTAATAGAACCCTCTTGAACATAGTGAGATCCATGTTGGCAGGAGCACAATTACCCTAAGTATTTTGAGGTGTAGTTGTGTTAATAGCAATATATATAATAAATCGAGTACCTTGCAAAATAGTCCCAACCACTCCTTATGCGAGATTGACTGGTGTAAAACCAGATCTGAGACATCGCAGCAGGAGATGGGGATTTGTAGTACATGTGAAAATTATATATCTAAAATTGGATAAACTAGATAACAGAACAATAAAATGTGTTTTTATTGGATATCCAAAAGGATTCAATGGCTACAGATTATATCATTCAACTATGAAACTTATAGAAAGTATAGATGTAGAGTTTCTAGAAGAACTCAATAACAAAGACAATGATCCAATGGGAGATCATCACGATCTATTGGATAATCTGATTTATTCAGAATATCAGTCTAGTAATGAACCAACTGGGGAACAGTTTGGTAATGAACTAACGGAGCATGAATCATCTTAGGAACAGTCTGGTAATGAACAGACTAAAGAACAGTTTGGTAATGAACCAACAGATCTAAGTACCTAATCGTATCAAACGTTGTTAGGTCATAAAAGACCCAAAGCTCCTCCTTCATATTTAAGCAATTACTATGTATATCTTACAGAGGAGCTATGTTATTTGGCAGATATTAAAGAAATGACAGACAATCTGACATATGATGAAGCCGTAAACTCGCATGAATTGTCAGATTGGGTAAACGCTATGGATGAGGAAATCAAATCCATAGAAATGAATAATGTTTGGGAACTAGTAGATTTTCATAATGATAGGATATCCATTAGGTGTAAATAGGTGCTAAAAAAATATAAGCTGACGGATCAATCGAGAAATTTAAAGCAACACTGGTGGCGAAAGGTTTTTTCCAAAAAAAGAAATTGATTACTTAGAAACTTATTCGCCGGTAGCAAAGTTTGTGTCAATTAGAATAATTTTGGCTATTGCAGCTTTCTATGACTTGGATGTTTGTCAAATGGAATTGAAAACTGCTTTTATAAATGGTGAGTTAAAAGAAACCATATATATGACTCAACCATTGGGATATGTCGCCAAAGAAAATGAAAGCAAAGTGTACAAGCTGCATAAATCATTGTACTGTTTGAAGCAGTCACTTAGACAATAGTATTTTGCCTTTCACAAGGCAATTTCAAAGCTTGGATACATAGCAAATCAGCTAGACCGGTGTGTATATATCTGAAAAAATAAGAGTCTTTTTTGTATTCTATCATTATATGTCGATGACATTCTTTAACCAGAAATGATAACGATATGATATCCAAAACAAAGACTTGGTTGACCGAGAACTTCGAAATGAAGGACATGAGTAAAGCATCATATGTATTATGAATAAATATCACTCGAGATAGAGATTCGAGAATTCTTAGTTTGAGTTAAGAATGATATATTGATTATATCTCAAATAAGTTCTGAATGCAAGACTGCAAACCTATTGGAACTCCCATAGCAAAAGGAGCTAATTTAAGTAGAACTGATTGTTCTCGTGAAGGACAACAAAAATTAAATGTTCCATATTCACAGGCTATTGGCAGTTTAATGTATCTAATGTTTTGCATAAGACCAGACATAAACTTGTCAATCGGTCTAATGAGCTAACCTTAGTTGGCTATACCGATGCAAATTTTGTTGGTTGTAAAGACGATAGTAAGTCCACATTTGGATAAGAAACAGGGATGTGTTGCTTAGCACAAACAAGAAGTAGAGTATGTAGCATGTAATGTTGCAACTACCTTCGCTATCTAGATAAGTCGGTGCTTAAAAGACTTGAAATTAGATTTTGATCATCAACTAGTTCAACTATACAGTGACAATCAGACAACGATATCACTTATGGAAAATGGAGCAATTAGCTCCAAGAGTAAACATATAATGGTGAAATACCATTATGTCCATGAAATGATTGAGAAAAATAAAATCTCAGTTGAATAATACCTACCCATGACATAGTAATAGATTCTCTAACTAAGGGAATATCTAAAGACTTGTTTACCAAGCATGTAGCCTATATAGGTATATATGAAAGGTTGTAATAAAAAACCAGCGAATGAAAAACCACGCTACAAACTTTTAACAAAATTCAAGTTACGATGGACAAACCACTTATGGAAATCCTCGTAAGTAATGATCCAAAAAACTCACACATAGTAGAAGCAAATTGGCGTTCTCATGGCCAAGTGGGAGATATTGGATAATACCTTGAATCCTATCTGTAGTTACAAGATTAAATTGTAAAGAAATTGATTTTCAAATGAAAAGATTTCATTAAAGGTTTAATAAGTGACCATGGACAAGCTTGCCAAAAATTCTCCCTGCCATAACCGCTTGCTGCAATTCGGGAAATCCTGGGAGGTAGACTATAAAGGCCCAGCATATGCTCATCTATAGGTTGATCATTGATTGACCTAGCTGTGTCACAGAAGCAAACCCGTGAATCTAACCTATCTCTACTTTTCTTCTTCTTTCTCTATTCTTGTTGTTGTTGAAGTTTATCACTTGGTAGCCGCTGCTAGGGATCGTGTTGCACAGAAGATGAGCAAATCAAATTTGTCGTTCTGTTGTTTGAATATCCAACAGAGCTTTTTTCAAACATTTTACAACATCTTTCAAGGAATTTCGACTTCAAAAACTTCAATTTCTCTTAATTTTGATCAATTTTTTCTTTTATTTGATTATCAACTATATTTGGGATTTATTTGGATTTAGTATTAGACTTTGGACACAAAGCCCATTCTCAATTTAGACTTATTTCACAATTCAAACTAGGATCCGATCCAAAAACCTGAAACAAATCATTAGATTTAAATCTAGATCCAACTCCCAATTATGGGTCCAAAATACATCATTAGATCCAAATTGAGATCAAAATTACCAACCCCAGATCCAAACCACATCTAAGTTACAGCTCTAGATCCAAAATGGATCCATACCCAAATACAAATTCTAAAAATAGATCCAAACAACAGAACATGTGATCCAGACCTTGATCCAAATCTCAATTTCAGACTCATTTGATCCTAATTTGTGCCTTTGATCCAATGTAGACCAATCCAGACCCATGATCCAAAATCTAGATCCATATCCTTCTTCAGTTCCAAATTCTTATTCTACAAATTTAGGTCCAATTCCATCTTTTTGTCCATCTAGATCTAAATCTGGTATTCATATCCAAATCTGAATTTTAAATCCAAATGCAAGTTCCAAATCCAAATATATTTTTTATCCATTCTAAGCTCCTGATCTAGATCCAGATCTAAATCTGAGACCTAGATCCATTTTTTGATCCACATCCAAGTGTGGAGATCATTCACAGGCCCAAGTATCGAGATATTATGATTTTTTTTTAATATCAATAATTTCTAATCCAAAATTATCAAAATACCGTTGGTTTTTTTAAAATATCAAAGAATTTTTCAAAATTCCCTTGATTTTATAAAAATATCATTGAATTTTCCAAAATGCCCATTTTTTGTCAAAATACACTTTGTGGGCTCCGTAGTCGACTTGGCAGGCTGGCCAGGCGCATGGCTAACCCGGCCTTCACCTGCTTGGCCCGTCAATCACGGCCCTGTCTAGCCTGAGTGTCCAATCTAGGCCAGAGCTAGCCTAGCACGGCCAATATCAGCCTGGCACACCCCTGGCCGGCCAATCCCGGCCTAGGCTGCAGCTGGCCAAAATAAAACTATGGCTGGCTATGGGGAAGGCCTGGTCCCTGGTGTGGTCAACTCTCCAGTCAACCCATTTTTGGATGGATTTGACCCTTTAAGTGTTTTTAAGTTATTTTTAAGCCAGTAATGACTAATTTCATTTTGTAAAAAGATCACAATGCCCGTGAGCCTCCCTCATTTATAAATGCCACATCATTTCTCTTATTTATGATTAATCCATCAACTTTTGAAGCCTTTGAGTCTTCTCTCCCTTTTTATATTTCTTCTTGTCTTCTTTCTCTTGTTCTTCTTCAATTTTTCTAGTTTGGCTCTCTTCATCATCAACTTCAAGCATTCATTTCCAACAAGAGGAGACCTTGGAGGAGCTTGTGATGGACTCTTGAGTTGCATCTCCAAACCGTTCAAGCCTTCATCAAGAAATTCTCTTTGCCTGGAAGAGCTTAGGAGCTACCTCTACACTAAATCCTTTTTTTTAAGATATTTATAACTTCTCTTTCTACCATTTTCTTGTCTCTTTTCTTCATAACAAGCTGATAATGGTTTAGAGTCTCTTCAGAGATAAAGATTGTCCTTGAACCTCCAAAAGCATGACCAAGGCAAACATTTTCCTTATTCTCTATTTTGATTAAGATCCTTTTCTCTGTATTTTAACTTATATTTTTATCATTTTAGCTTATTTATCCATTTCTTTTAACTAGTTTCCCTCATTTTAAATTCTCTCTAAATTTAACTTTTTTTTCTTTCATTCTTCACTCTTCTCTTTTTAATTTTAACATTTATTTCTCTCATTCTTAACTCTGTTCTATCGTTTCAAATTATGTTTCTCTTATGTTTATTTCTCTCTCATTTTCATTCTTCATCTTTCAAGTCTCTCTCTTTCTTATCTTTGTTTCTTAGATATTTATTTTTATTTTTCTCTTTCTCTCTTTCAATTTCTCTCTAACTATTCTCGCTCTCTCCTTGTATATTTATTTTTTCATTTCTCTATTTATTAATCTCTCTATTTTGATTACTTGATTACATATGGACATATATTACTATGTGATGGGGGGATTTGAGGTGTGCTATTTTTCTATTTTCATTATTTTGAGGTTGGGACATGTTCAACCCCCCAAAACACCCTTGATGCATATGTTAATTTGGATTGAGCATGTATTTTCATTTTTTCAAATTGGAAATTCATCTTTCATATTTTTCCAAACATTCATTTCTTTCTAGCTTTCCATTGGCCTACTTATATTTTCAATACACCTTTGAGTGACTCGCTAGATGAGATCTTACTTCTATTAATATTTAGCAAATGTTTCTTTTCGGTTGCTTCATAAATGTATGTTATGATATGAATTATTTATTTCTTTCTTAAGCATATAAAATTTATGTAATCATGTATGCATGATCACTTATGAAATTCACGAATGCTCACAATCACATCTTTAAGAAGCTTAAGTAACACAAGATTAAGTCCTAACGAGATGATAATTGAATTAAGGCAAAATCTTAAAACTTACTTAAAATTCAAGAAAAACACCCCTACAAATTCTAATATTTTATTCTCTCAAATATCAAATCTTTTTTTTCAACATATTACTTTGATTTTCAAATTTTTGTATAAGGAGAACCGACCTGAGAAAAGTAGTGGTCATTACTTCTTCTTTTTTTTGTCCTTTTTGTCTTTCAAAGGGTTTTATATTACCTTCTCTCTTTGTCGGAATATGCAGCGAAGACCACTGTCATTCTTTGGCAAGGTACTGCACCTATGAACACAGGAAAAGACGCAAACAATAGCAGTCCTTCTAGGCGGAAATCAAACAGCATATTGCATTAGATGATACTGCAACAAATATTTGAACCAGCCAGCCTGCTTTTGTGTCAAAGATAAATAGCTCCGATGTGAAAAACACAGTGCAAACGGAATCGTGAAGGTCTCATCGCTGATTTAGCTTCGACAATTGTTCTTGTGTTAATGCTAGCAGCGACAATTTTGTATCCCATAGATTATACAAGTGACTATTTTGTTTTGTGTTGATGATAGTAGGACATTTTTGTCCAAGATTGGAACTTTAAAAGCTCCAACAAGCCCTATCACGTTAGTAATAGTTTAAACGATACTATTATTTGTGTCTTTGCTTAACAAAAACAACGAGAATTGTGCAATATCACTACTTCAATTTCAGTGAATTGTATATTATCGGTGAAATGTATTAGTGTGTGTGTGTCTATATATATAAAGAGAGATAGTAACATAAACACAATTTATTTTTATTATAAAAATAGGATAGTCTACAAAAAGAAAAATTGCAACTTATTATATGATAATTATATCATAAAAAAAGCCTAATTATCAGTTGCATTGTGGAGAATCATCTTAATTAAATTGTGAAAATGCAAAACTAGCAGCTGCTGCATCTCATAACTTCTCAATGACAACAACCCTAGAATCCCAAGGAGCACTATAATGACAAGAACGTCTGTCGTGTAAGCTTTTTCTTACTAAGGAGCACTATAATGACAACAACGTCTGTCGTGAAAGCTTTTTCTTGTCAAAATTTATTTCAAATAAAAGTTCTTTGGGTTACTGAAATATTAGAACTCTTATTGAGCTGCCCACTTAATTTAGTTGGACGACCAATAACTTTTTCACATCAAAAGTAACATAAATATAATTTTGATTTTACAAAACGATTATTGAGCTACATAACATATGAGCCATCAAATCATATTTGGGTCTATGACACCTTGTGCCTTGACCCACATGCCTTTGAATCTCTTAATAGAAAAAAAATGGTAGTCTTTTGTTCTTGTAGAAGTCAGTATCAAGACATTCTCTCAAATTAATGGGACAACTGGTAATAGCAAGAGGATCAATGTCTCTATTGAATGTAGTTATGACTAGTGCAGGTCTCTATTGGCAACTTGGTAAGGGTTCAGTGTCTACCTAGTCTTGTCTCTGAGAGAAAAAAAAAATGCAAGATCTCTTCTTGAGTCCTTGACTTTCCCACTCCTGGCACTTCACCAAATTAGAGAACAAATTCACTACCATGATAGTTAGCACAACTGAATAGCTAAAGAGTGCAATGGCAACTTGTAATCAAAATGCATAAATAGGCACAAATGAAATTCAGGTGACACGGATGAAGCAGATTCCTCTTTATTATGCCAATGACATCATCAGTGTGACAACAAGAAACATTACATGCATACATAGTACCAGTGGTGCTATACTTACGATCCAGTTATGTCATGCTATAGTAGACAACAAAGCATACTCATACCCCAACAGCAGATTGCTCCACATAACCTTCTGACACAATAATGATAGGACAATCCTCCTCTTGGGCAACTGCTGTTCTTGCTATTAACAACATCACTAAAATTATATGTTAGCACCAAAAACAAAGATTAATGTAGTTAAAGATTGATCTAGTGCACAAGTTTAGTATGTATTGAGGGCTATCAACTTCGTTCTAAAAGGGGTGTCACATTCCTCTAGTCGCCTCCAACAAACGGAAGAAGAAACAACACTTATGATAAACAGCACAAGCTAGAACCAATGAGAAGCCAAAAGTAGTGAACTTTAATAAAAAACAATGGCAACTTTAAAATACAAAACTGAATTTGAAAGACTTTTGAGTATGTGATCTAAACTACAAGTCAAAATATAAACTTACATTTAAATTAATATGAGCAGAAAAGTTAATTTTGAGGTTGAATGTCCCCATAGGATCTTCCTCCAAAAGCTTTTGAGGTAAAACAATGTAAAAGAAAAAACAAATGTAAAAAAAAGATTGCTCTGTTGGCTAATTGAAGGATATGGATAGAAAGAGGTAGGAGCAAAAGTGATGATGCACAAATGAACAAGAAACTACTAAATTGTCATACAAGAAAAAAAACAATCAGTTGTTTAATTGTACCGACAAATTAACTATATAAAGTCAAACCAAAACATTTGACATAAAGTTTGAAATAAAAAAACAAGTGTTGTTCCACTATGTCCTATGCTTCCACAGTCACCCCTTTCTCGTTAGTCAATACATATCAGGTGACCTACATGTAACATTAAAATCATTAATCTAACAAGTTTGGTGCGATGAAATTACGTTGCAAAACAATTTTAAAATGTTAAAAACAATTATTACTAGTTGTCTGCCAGTACAAATACCAATGTAGGTTGTAATATGTTCATCTAATTTGATTAACTTAGCAATGTGTTCCTTCAGTTAAGCAACCTCTGCTTAACCACTTTGGCTTCCAATGCAGTATTTCATGCAATGAGTTCGTCATGACTAGGTATTTTTCCACTAGATATGGTAGAAGCTTTGACAACAATACCAAAGGTACAAATATGTGCATTCTTATTAGCACCAATAGCTTGAAATGGATGTTATTGAGTGTTGCATGGTTCACATGCCCTTATGGGAGGTAAGCTAATATATTTTTTATTTTGTCCTATAAATAGTGACAATCTCTAAGAACAGTAAATACAATAAAAAAAAAATACCTATACAAATGTTACTTTGATGCAAACAATCTTCTTACTTATGAAACCACAAACAAATTTTTAATGAATAAGCCTTACAATCATTACTAATGTTTCTATACTACGGCAGCGCACATGCTTGAAGGTCCTAGTCTTCACCCAAAATCATGCACGAGATGGGTTTGTTTCACAAGCTACTTCTTGCAAGTCCATAAGGGGTTTCAAATACAAAAGGAAACCATATGTACAGAATCTGAAGGTATAATGTATGAGAGAAGAGTTACTTGTTCATCACCTACACGAGCAAAGCTTTTTGTGCCCATGGTATGCAAATATTTGATATTTTCTTGATTATTAGAGTTTTGTGCATTAATAGTTTATATAACATAGTATAGTTGGTAATGTTTGAAAGATAATAAAACAAAAAGAATCAAACAGAACTATCGGTGTATTTATCCACAATTTCTCCATGTCAAGGTACCTCATCAAAGCCTCCCAATCTCATGCATGAATATTATTTGGCTTATGCTTCATGCGCTCTGTGAATGTACCATATTTTTTATAGATCTCTTGCAAATTTGGTCACCAATCTCATTGCTTCATTGCCTAATGTCTTACATTGACTTCAATGGTATAATATTCATATAAAGTACATACTTGTCATATGGCTGTTAATTTAATAACCCATATTTGTATACATGGAACTTACTGTAACACATTCTTTGTTTTGGTAACTTTGTGAATGAGAAGTATGTTACTGGAGTCTTTGATGGGTCTCGAGCGATCGTGCCAGTGTATGATCTCAGTTTATAGTTGTTTCCCCAATAAGTTGGCCACACGTACTTGTCCTTATGTTCATCTTGTTGCTTGGAGCTTGATTGATGGTGCTAAGGCACGATTTGCATGCCTTGACCTTCATCATTGAGGAGATGGTGGTGCATCAAATGAATAACAAATTGAATTTCATTAGCAGATTAACAAAAAAATGAGGTTACATGTGTGAGAATTGAGTACCTGAATCACAATCGAACTCCTCTGTTTCATAATCACGAAATGCACGAACACGAACTTGCCTAGTTGACATAGATATATTTAAAGTTCATTAATACATAACAAACAAAATATTTACAATCAAACATATATTAAGGTATGACAAAGTTAGAATGCATGCAATTATTTATGTAAGACATATATATACTATCTAACGAACAAGTATATGCATTTATTTGATTTAGCATTATTACCAACTTTGTGTTCATTATGTCATGATGCTGGTGTAGTAGCTATAGTGCCAATTGATGTTCATGGGGCATCCATTCTAATAAATTGTAGATCAACATCATCTATATTTGATTCAACCTATACTTGTGCATATAATTCAAGTACAGACTACATGTCATTTATGCCACTTGTTTTCTCATTATCATCAACTCCAAGTTCTACAAGTACTTCATGCACGTCTCTTGGTTTTCTCTTTAAAACAACAAGCCATTTTTAGCTTTATTGGATTGTTGACATAAAAGACGTGTTCAACCGGGCTAGGAAAAAATAAAATGGTTCTTCTATGCATGAGTATTTGGTGTTGACCAGTGTAAAACTATATTCATCTATTTTAAAACCTTCACCATGACTTACAACATCATACAAATTACAATTAAAAACAACAAATTTTAAACATGGATGGTATGCAATCTCCAAAGTGTTTCAGATGACACCATAGTAAATTACTTCACCAATAGTTGGTGCTCCATCTCTCGCACTTGAGTAGCTTGAAGTGTAAAAAAATGAAACGAGAGAGACAAAGAGGGAGTGAGAGAGAGAGAGGGAAGGCGCACAAGAAATTACGTGGTTCGGTCAAACTCGACCTATGTCCACGAAGTCTTTCCTTTCTTCTCAATTCTGAAAAGGAATTCTCTCTTATAACGACAGGAAATTTTAGAGAGGAAAGAATGCTAAATAGAAATTTCAGGCTGGTCTATTAAGATCTAAAAGTTTTGGATCTTGATTACAAAATTGAATTTCTCTCCCTTTGGAATAGATTTTGGCATCTTCATGTGTTGGAGCAATAGTTGCTTTCCTCTTTCAGCGTCAATTGCATTTCTTCTATATTTGGATAAAGTTGGCAAGAACGTTGGATCGACAACCTTATCTTTAACATGAAGTCGTTGACTTCGATAGCGCATGACTATTTTGTGCTTTCCTTTGTTCTTCAGTTGCACTTGTATGATATCTATAATCATTTATCATGTACCTGTTATATCGCCATGCAACAGCCTAAGGATGTTGTGAGAGAAAAATAAGTTCCTCATTACTGCTTTCAACTGAATCTCGAACACATGCGTGATGGATTTTTTATACACATATATAATAGTTGTTGTTAAATTAGTGACTCATTATTAATTTATATGCAAAATTGAAATGCAATTAGCATGACAAAATGCAATCAGCTAATTGCTTTTCTGATTGAACATATTTAATCTCAATCGTATTGTCTGCCACCTTCTCTCTGACGAAATGATAGTGAATTTCTATGTGTTTTGTTCGTGCATGAAACACAGGATTTGCCACCAAATATGTTGCTCCAATGTTTTCGCATCACAAAATTGGTTTTTGTTGAGTCTGAATTCCCAGATGTTTCATCAAGTTATTTTGCCATATTACTTCTGAGAGAGCTCCTGCAATGGCCTTGTACTATGCATCTGTGCTATATTTTGTCACTATCTGTTGTTTGGTGGATTCCAAGATATGATATTGTGTCCAATTTTTGTAACATAGCCACTAGTGGATCTTCGGTCATTCGGTCACCCAGTCCAATCGACATCAGAGTAAGCAGATAACGTGAAAGAATTAGATTTTGATATCTCAAAACCATGTTGTATAGAAACATGCTTTGGATTTTGGAGAGAGTTTGGACTCTCTATATGGCACAAGAAATGGATAGCATGTACATCCAAGAACTCCAAAATAATCATATAGTGGGGTAACGTTGAAAACAATTTCAAATTGAGATTTATTTCCGAGTTCTGAATTAGGCAATCGGTTGATGACGTGAACTGCTGTCCTAAATGAATCAATCCAAAAACGTTGAGGGAGAGAGGCATGGATCGTCATACTTAACCCGGTTTCAACAATATGACGATGTTTTCTTTCCACAATGCCATTTTATTGAGGTGTGTAGGGGCAAGAAAGTCATCTTTTTATCCCATTTGAAATAAGAAAATTTGAGAAATCATTGCTTAGAAGCTCCCCACCAGAATCGCTATGAAAAATTTTTATCCCATATCCCCACTGTTTTTCCACAAGCATCTTGAAATTTTGGAAGCATGATAACGTGATGGATTTTCTAACAAGAGGAAAAATCCAACAAAAATGAGAGAAATCATCCACAATCAATAGATAATTTTTGTAGCCTTCTTTAGAGCACGTTGGGGCAGGCCCCCAAAGATCTGCATGAAGTAACTGAAGAGGATGAGTGTTATTATTTAAACTGAAATCAAATGGCAGTCGATGCATCTTAGCCAAAACACAACTAGAGAAGAAATCAAGTTTACTATCATCCAAAGGCACATAATTGTTTTTCTTAAGCAAATTCAATGTCTTCAAGTGAGAGTGACCCAGCCGTAGATGCCAAAGATTGGCTGGAAGATTCTTCTAGAATGCTGCGCAATAAGAGTATGATTGGATTCCTTGTTGTCTTCATTAGCCCATACGTATAGACCATCCTTAGTTTTCCCTTTATGAAGAGCTGCCCCTGTCTGTAAATCTCTAACAACAAATCCATTAGCATCCAACTATACCGAGAAATTGTTGTCTTTTGTAAAACGAGAAATAGATATAAGATTTTGACTGATAGTTGGCACATGCACAACATTCTTTAACCAAAAAGAATGAGAGATAGAATTAAGAAATATGTTACCAATATGAGAAATCGGAGCCTTAGTGCCATTGCCTACAAGAACACCTTCTCCACATAGACTTTGTCCTCCATGGAATCATCACTATGAGTCACATGATGGGTTGCACTGCTATCAGGGTACCAAGCATTGTTGCGGCCTCCATTCAAAGCCATGGCCATAAAAGCCTTTGGTATGCCATAACATGTATGTGCAGTATGATTCATGCGTCCACAAAATTGACATATAACCTACTGATTTTCAGAATTCTTTTGTCTCGAAGTGCTTCTTCCAATAGGGTAAGAGTTCCTTCTGTGGCTACGGCAACCACGACTATTTCGGCCACTATTTGCCCCAGGACTTCCATAGTTTCCTCCACCACCATAGCCTCCTCATTGAGGGGGCGTTTGATAGAATGGAATTATGGAATTGGAAATATATTTCCGGAAATATATTTCCTGGAAAAAGGGAATGAGAAAAATATTTCCGATTCCATTTTTGATGAGTGTTTGATAACTGAGAAATATATTTCCAGAAACATATTTCTGTGTTTGATGATACAGAAATATATTTCCGGAAATATAATTTTGTGTTTGATAATAAGGAAACATATTTCCATATTTACATGATCTTTATATAGTTTCTTCAACACATGATAGAATACAGAAATCAAGCACTACTTGAGTTTCCAAACTGCACATCTAACAACATAGCAGACAAAATGCATGGTTCATCTAAACGATTTAATGCTAACCGTAGTGGTTAGTGGTGCATAACACAAGATCCAGAAACTTCAAAAGAAGCCAAACCAAGCAAGAAATAGAAACCACAGAGGCAAAATTGTATCTAGCTATTTTTAGTGAAGACAACATACAGATGAAGCTTCAGATGAAAAAATTGTACCAGCTTGGAAGATACCTTCAAGCGAATTTTTTCATATATGCAAATTTTCCAATGCAAGATTTACATACTCTTGAGAGAAAAAAGCAACATCAATTGCCATAAGGCTGTCATGCAACAACATTGCAGAATCTCATCAAACAAGCATAGTTGCCGATACAGCATCCATGCTTCAAGTAAACAAAATAAAACTGAAAAATTGATCCCAAGATTGTTGAGTTTAATTTATTCATCATGGACAAACATTTCATTTGTTTATGCATCATATAAATAGAGATATCACCTCAAACTGTGCCGTTTAATAAAAAGAAGCAAAAAATATACTTCAAATATTCATTATTTCATTATGCTCATCTAGAAAACTGTGCCTGGAGAAACTGGAGAAACTATGGTCTTTCATATGCTTTTAAAGTCTGATTATTTTTCTCATCCAAGGAGCAAGAAAAGCACCTTATATCATAGCCTGCAACTGCTGTGTCTAGATAAAAATGAGCAGCATTAGAAAAGCAAATAAATTGTAAAGTGAATTAAAACATTGATAAAAGAGGTTGCCAAA
>JAANDH010001052.1:49815-92622 GCA_011799765.1 Nymphaea thermarum
AAGGCGTGAAGAGGGAGAGTCTTGCAAGCGGTGAAGAGGGAGAATGCTGTGAAGCTGAAATCTAAAACCGGTGGGAGGAAGAGGAGGGGAGGGAGGGAGAAGGGAATGGGAGCGCCCGCCGATGGGAAAGAGAAGGGGCGGCGACTGTTCGGTTTCCCTAAAAACCAGAGAGACAGACAGACAGAGCGAGCGAGAGAGAGAGAAATCGAGAGAGAGCAGAGAGACTACCTTGCGATGGTGGTTCGATGGTGGTTCCTGGAGATTCGGTGGTGGTTCTTTTCGCGGCCGGAATGTGGTGGTGGACCTCAACAGCTGCAGCGATGATAGGCGCAGAGGCGTCTGGTGCGTGAGATCGCGCAGGGAAGAGGCAACGCGAGAGGACGAAGAGGCGGCAGGGAAGAGGCAACGCCAGAGGGCAACGAGTTTGGGCAACGGTCCGAAAATAAATTCCGGATTCGGGAAACATTATTCCGGAATTCCATTAAACGGTCAAAAAAAAAATTCTCCGTTTGATAAGTGAGAATTTTTTTTCAAATTTGAAACATTATTCTTGGGCTACAGGAAAATTCCTGTGTATCAAACGCCCCCTGAGTGAAAAAGGTTGTTGTTTAAGACTCAACTTGAGCAGAGATTTTAGGAGCAAGCAATTGAAGTCGACGCTCTTGATTAAGTAAGAGATCATGTGACTTGGAGAAGGTGGGTAGTATTTTGGACATGGTGACTGTAGTAATGAAACTCTCATACTCACTTGACAGACCGTTGGGAGTATGTAAAACCAGATCTAAATCAGATACAGTTTCATTCACAGCACTAAGAGAATCAACCAAAAACCGCACGTGGTTGAGATATTCTAACATACTTTTGTCATTCTTTTTGGCATTTTGCAAATCCCTATTTAACTGAAGAATACGAATATTTGAATGAGATGCATGGGCGTTAGCCAGGGCCACCCAGGCTTCACGTGCCTTGTCATAAGAGATCATTTGAGTGAGTATAGACTCACTAACAGTTGACAATATCCAGCTTAACGCAAGCTGGTCGGATCGTTTCCATTTGATGTACTCCGGATTAATTTCTGTGGAATTAGAATTCAGTTTTTTCGGCGGATGAGTGGAAGAGCTGTCAACATATCTCAATAAGTCCTGGCTATACATGGTACTACGGAGTTGCAATTTCCAGAGAAGATAGTTGTCTTCATCCAGCTTGACAGATAGAGGCTTGCAATAGCATTTCATTAAGGATTGACGGTTGCCATGGTAGATTGCTGAAAACCCACGACACTTGTAAAAACGATATCTCAGCAATGGATCCTCCAAAAATTCTACAAATTGGCAGGAGTAATCCTCAGATATAGACAATTCCAACGAGCCCTTGCTCGACCCCTGACGTCGCTGGAGCTGATAACGCCGGCCGATTTCGTGACAGGATCCAGGCAGGTTCGGATCTGTTCTGCGCTCTCTGTTTCCTTTACAGGATAGGTGACACTTCAAAAATTCATATCTCCTCAATGCCTGCTCCAAAAAATTCTGAAATTTTGCGAGGAGATTCTTCATATGTAGACAATTCCAACGAGCCCTAGCTCGACTCCTGACATCGTCGGAGCTTACAACACCAACCAAAATTGTGACAGGTTTTTTCAGCGGCAGCTACAAGCCAGCGATATATACCTCTGTTCTTCCTCTGTTCCTCACGCCCTCACGACAGCCTTTGTGGCTTTGATACCATGTAAAAGAATAAAATGAGAGAGACAAAGAGGGAGAGAGAGAGAGAGAGAGCACATAAGAAATTAAGTGGTTCGGTCAAACTTGACCTACGTTCACGAAATCTTTCCTTTCTTCTCAATTCTGAAAAGGAATTTTCTCAAACAACAACAGGAAATTTTAGAGAAGAAAGAATGCTAAATAGAAATTTCAAGTTGGTCTATCAAGATCCAAAAATTTTAGATCTTGATTACAAATTTGATCTTTCCCTTTGAAATATATTTTGGCATCTTCATGTGTTGGAGCATTAGTTGTTTTCCTCTTTTCAACGTCAATTGCATTTCTTCAATATTTGGCTAAAGTTGGCAAGAACATTGGATCGACAACCTTATCTTTAACATGAAGTTGTCGACTTCGATAGTGCATGACTATTTTGTGTTTTCCTTTGTTCTTCAGTTGCACTTGTATGATATTTATAATCATTTATTATGTACCCATTATATCGCCTTGCAACAACTTGAGGATGTTGTGAGAGAAAAATAAGTTCCTCATTACTGCTTTCAACTGAATCTCGAACACATGTGTCATGGATTTTTTATACACATATATAATAGTTGTTAAATTAGTGACTCATTATTAATTTATATGCAAAATTGAAATGCAATTAGCATGACAAATATTTCATACGCTGTCATAAAACCATGTGGCAAACTTGTTCTTGTATGCACTTTATCTCACAAATAGTCTTCCTTTAGTTATTCCTCTACACAACACTTGTATGGTCTATGCAAGACAAATTTACCTAACATTGTAACAATAATAATGACATTATATAATATGACTAATTTTTTTGTGTATTTTAATTACAATACTCACTGAAAAAATGAAGCGCAAATAGAATGGTTGAAGCATATGAATGTGTGTACTTGTTGCAATATTGCATTATCCGTAGGATGTCACTTGTAGAGGATGCTACATATGCTTGTCGTAGTAGGTTCCACATCATCATTTTTGGGACAAGGAACCGATGGAGGTGGTGATGTGTTCAAGAAAAGGATATCACAGTTCTAAATGAGGAATAACAAAGAAAACAAAAGTAGTATTGAGCAAAATTAACATAAACAACAAAATAAGAAAAAAAATAGCTCTCCTCGGCCCGGGTCGGCCCGTCGGGCCTGAAGCCCGGGCCCGCCCGTAATATTGCCGGGCCGGATACGGGGCCGGTCCACCCAAAATGAGGCCCAGCCCGGCCCGTTTGGCGTGCCTACACCCGATGGCCCGGCTCCCCCTCCCGTCTCCCTCCCGGAGTGCAGGAGCCACCGCCGGACTTCCCCTTCCCTCCGGCCTCCCCCTCCCGTCTCCCGGCCCGGCTTCGTCGCGACTGTCACGGCGTCCAGCGACCCAGTGGAGGAGAGGTCCGAGCTGCAGCCCAAGGAAGGGCTGGCCATCGTCAGCAGCACGTCCGTCGGGGCGATGGTGGCGTGTCTGGTGTGCTACGACGCGAACGGAAGGGGGGAAGGGGGNGGAAGGGGGGAAAGGGGAGAGAAGCGGGGAGGTCGTCGAGCTGATCGGACCGGGATTTTCTTGGCCCAAACCCGGCCCGACGCCCAGCCTTATTGTCCCGCAACAGATAGGGATGAACAGATAATCTCAACGTACTTTGTCAATTTGGTTAATTTTAACTTCTTTGTTTCTTTAATATTCAAATAATGCTCGATTTTAGCATCCCTTAAAAGATTTAAACATGTTCTTGTAGAAGAGAGTTGCAGGTCACAAACACCCAAATTATTAGAGCCTTAACATTGATCAGGTTCTGATCCCTTTTAATTCGTTATTATTTTTTATGATTGGTGTTGACATTAGTTCTTGTTTAACAAAAGGATCAAATATTTGCATACTTGTAGAAGTACGAACGCCTTGCCTTTACCATCTATGGTTCATATGGGAGGCTGCCTCTAGGACAAAGATAACAAGAACAGTCAGCGATGGAAATATGGCCGCTTGGAGATGCCAGCTTAGGCCTCAACATGTAGAAGGACCAGTTCAGAGACGTTCAGGGAATTATCCACCAAGCCAGTGGAAAGATGATCTCATGCAGTAATGGAAAACCAGACGCCTGGTAAATCATTCTTAAACAGAATTAATAAAACTTCAAAAGATTCTAGATCTGCAGCTGCTCCTGATTCAATTGGTTAAAAACTTGCAATTCTATGTTACTAGTTGTTCCATTTGCTAGTGAATTCTTGTATACATCTTAACACTTAGAGACTTAAGCAATATGTCACCACAGATGAATAAATGAAGGTTGACTACCATTATCTTCTACTCTCACTTTGCATAGGTCCTGACCTAACCAGCCCTTCTTTGAGAGTATGGGAATGCAGTGGTGCACGCCCTGCTCATAACAACCTCTCCTTCTAAACATTTCAAGCTCACCGAACATGACTGCCTGGATGCATTGAAGGACCGGTCAAATAAGCAGTTGCCTGTTTGCACTTGGCAAAAGGATGGCAGCAGTGAACAATTTACTAGATCGTGAAAGTGCATTGAATCAGAAAAATAAGTGCATTTCAAGTTTCAACCCACTAATATCTATTGCCAACACAGCAACACAACACCTTCTTGGCATATTCCTCCACTTCTTATTATCGAGCAAATAGAATCTCAGGTCCACTGGGAATTTATATTGCTTTTAAGTAAAGTATAATTTGGGGACGTAACTATTACGCTCTATCTTAAATAAGCAGAAGGCTGTGATTCTCACTTTCAGTAACATGGGGTCGGTGTCGCTTGATAAGTGTTGTAACAGAAAAAAGGGAGCAAAAGAAAAAGAAAGGCACTTATTAGAAAGCTCCAAAGCCAAAACCGACGTCTAAAACATGATGCTTAAAACTAGCTGTGTGCAACAATATCTCGACAATGAGAAGAAATTGGTAGTCAATTTTGGTAACTTCTTTTCCAAAGTATCAAAAGCTGGCACATAGATTTGTAGCGGACAAGGCTGATTGAACTACACACCATTTTTTAGTTAGGGCAAGCAGTGGACCCGACAAATTAATGGATTATCTTCAAGACTCGCCGCCGTTGTTGAAACTTCCACTCGTTTTCTCAGCAGCTACCGCTGCCCAGAACTAGTATAAAGATGACCCTGGCAAAGATCCAGACTCATCGATCCATTGGCCGATCGAAATGTCTTCCTTCATTGAGCTCATCTTCACCTTCTTCCTCTTCCTTACACTCTCCTCCAGTATCACCGCCTACCGGTGGCGGTGCGTCCCGGAGGACCGGCAAATCCTGCAGGATATCAACAAGGAGTTGAACAACACGATGTCGAACGGATGGTTACCGGACGAGGATTGCTGTCAGCACTATGTTGGTGTTTATTGCGATTCTGACACCAGCAGGGTGAACGCGATTTCTTTTAACGGCGTACCCATTTCCCGGATTCCGCCGTCCCTTGCCCGTGTCCCCTACCTGAGACAGATCTTCATACATAAAATACCAGGCCTCACCGGCGAGATCCCGGAGTTCCTGTCCAACCTGACGGGGCTCACCTCGCTGGAAATCAGCTGGACAAACGTCACCGGTCCCATCCCCCGTTGGCTTCACCGGCTCCCTAACCTGGCCTTCCTCGTTCTCAGCTACAACCGACTCACCGGCACGATACCACCCTACCTATTCGACTTGCCCAACTTAAACTGGCTGCGGCTTGACCGGAACCAGCTCACCGGTTCAATACCCGAGGCATTCGGCCGGTTCAAGGGCAACTCCATTTTCCTCTCACACAACATGCTCACCGGTCCCGTGCCCAACTCCCTCGCACACATTGACTGGAATCAGATCGAGCTGCAATGGAACCGTCTCATTGGCGACCCGTCTCCCCTGTTCAACAATCGGTCCAAAACACTGTGGCAGCTCGATCTGTCCAGGAATCTGTTCGATTTCGATCTCACCGCCGTTCAGATTCCCGTGGACAAGCTGTATAGGTTCGATCTCTCGCACAACATGATACGCGGCAGCATCCCCAAGGAAATGGTGAACGCGACCGTATTGGGGATCTTCAACGTGAGCTACAACAGGCTCTGTGGGAGGATTCCTTATGCAGGTCGACTCCTGCAATTCGACAACACCACCTTCTTCCACAACCGCTGCCTCTGTGGCCCTCCTCTCAATGTGACGTGTTAGAAGAAGGCCCACACTCACTCCTCTAGTGCTGGCCAACTAGTTATATATAGTTATTGTATATCCACTTCCCTTTCTTGTTTCTTTCCTTTTTTCCTGCTTTCTTTTTCCCATGCTTTTCACTTCCCCTCTAGGCGGTTTAATTCTTTATCCTAAGGTACTTCTTAAGCTGCCAATCGTGTTTTAGAGTTTGCCTATTGTATTAAGTAATAAGTTGATGATGAGTGTACTAATGAATTCTGATGAACAAGTGTAATGTCATCCACCGTATATTTACTTCACCGAAGGTTTCAGTAATATGATCTGAAATTAGTGGTGATCTCTAAGTGAAAAGCTACTCATAAATCTCTGGTAGTCACTTTCAAAAGGATGAAGCCGCATGGGAGTCTTTTGTCCGTTCGTGAAGCTTGGCTTGTATGGGTTAACCAAGGACTGGACCACCGGGTACAGCCCAATTTTCGATATGTTTATTATGAATAACTGCTCATGTTTGTAAAGCACTTTACGAATGTACTTAAGGAGAGACTATTTTATTATTTTATCTCTAATAAACAGGAACATTGATTAAAGAAAGAAATTTCTCAAACCACGTATGTTCATTTCTCTCTCTCTCCCGCCTGTGGTGGACTCTCTCTCTTCGACTCCTCACCTCCTCCCTGTGGTTAGGTATGTCAAGGGATCGGATATCCGATCCGAATCACTTGTAAAAAATCAGATATGGTTAGCAATTTGACATTCGATTGAAAAATCGGATCGAATTCAAATTTAAGAAGTAACATCCAATCGGATTCGAATTTAAGTAAATATCTGATTTGATATTTAACCATCTTATCCGATACAGATTAATAGGGGGTGGCCCGGCCCGGGTCGGCCCGTCGGACCTGAAGCCCGGCCTGGGCCCGGCCCGATAATATTGGCAGGCCGGGCCGGGGTCACTGCTCGGGAGACGGGAAGGGAGAGGGGGAGCGGACAGGGACCCGTTCGCGGAATCTCTGTGCTCGACGCCTGCTGCGGGACGGGCTGCCTATCGATTCCCCTGGCTAAGGAAGGAGCCCAGCCCGCCCGACTCCCTCTCGCTTCCCTCTCGTTTCCCCCTCTCCCTCTCACTTCCCCCTCTCCCTCTCCCTTCCCCCTCTTCCTTCCCGTCTCCCTGCTCCTCTCCCCCTCCTTCTCGCTTCCCCCTCTACCTCTCCCCCTCCTCCTCGCTTCCCCCTNCTCTCCCAGTCTCCCTTCCCAATCTTTCCCCCTCCCCACTTCCCATCTCCCTGTTCCTCTTCCCCTCCTACTCCTTTCCCTCTACTCTCCCTGCTCCTCTCCCCCTCCTTCCTCCTCCTCTCCCTTCCAGTCTCCACTCTCCCTTCCCGTCTCCCTCCTCCTCTCCCTCTCAGCTCCCTCCTCTCCCTGAGTCCGCTCTCCCTCTCCGCTAGTCCGCTCCCTCCTCTCCCTTACGGCTTCCCCCCTCCGCCCTGCCGCAATGGAGGTGGAAGGCAGGGCGGAGGCCGCTCTCCCTCCTCGCTGGCAGGCCGGGTCGGGCCTAAGTTTTGATGGCCAGGCCCGGTACCCAGCCCAGCCCGGCCCGGCAATCTTATCGGGCCCAGCCCAATACCCACCCTTAGGAGAAGGACGAAATAATTGCGCATTTGGCGTCTCTGGCAGAGAACAGGCTGCTGCTGCTCAGCTTCGCTCCCAAGACTCTGTTTGAAGAGAATTGGGGAGCTCTTTCCTGGTCCTTCGAAGGCTACTAGTGCGTATCTGCACGCTCAGGCTGATGTAGAGAGGGCATTGAAATGTCTCAAGAGATTTGAAGGCGTGGAACGTCCTGGCGAGGCGGCAGATCAGCACCCAACTCATCGAAATGGAGTCGCGACCCCACCTCACCCTCCTCTCGAGTCCCCTTCTGGGCCGGGCCGCTGCCAGGCCGGCCTATCCGGCCCGGGACCGCTGCCGGGTCGGCCTATCGGGCCCGGCCTGGTTTTCCCCGGCCCAACCCGACGCCCAGGTCTAATACTTAACCATCTTAACAAGTATATCTGAATCTGAATTACAGCTTAATATCTGAATCCGAACCGTGAGTTGATATCCTAATCTCTCACATCTGAATCTTAACTAAAGATTGAGTTTGGTGTCCCTTTTGAAGTAGAGACCTATGAATAATTAGGCAAAAGGTTTCACCAACTTAAAGTTATGATATAAAAAATATAAATTGTATATGAAGGTATAATCTGATTAATAGCTTATGGTTTTCATGAAGTTGCATATAATAATAGTCGTATAGTTACTATGGTCTATGTATACACTTAAAGTATTTAAAACTATATCATATAAAACTAATCAAATAATAAATAATATTATATTTAATTAAACGTTTTTGTGTAAACAATTTAGTTAAGAGATCAACTAAACAAGATATCTTAAATAATGTATTTATTTAATTAAAAATAATAATAAAAACTTCTATCAAGAAATTTCAATAAAATTAGTATTTTTAAAAATATGAAAATGAATCGCAAGTAAATATATTTAATAAAAAAATGTCTTGAACTCATAAAACAGTTTTAATTGATGGAATTAAAAATTATTTATTCAATCAATCAAGTAAATCATTTTGTATAATCATATAATAAGTCCCAAAGTTTTAGGTATTTCATATATAACACATAATTCGCAAATTTTGATATATGACACATAATTCACAAATTTGATCTAACTATAAATTTTAATGGACTCTTATGTCAAATTGGTTTCAACAATAGCTATATTATATATTTAAAAAATTAAAGGTGTCAAGAAAAACTATTGGTTACCACTATACACAATTTAACTTAAAATATTTAAAACTATATCGTCTAAAACTAATTAATAAATTAATATTATGTTTAATTAAGTGTTTGTTTCTTTAATTAAGCAAACTGTTATAGTTAAGGCATCAACTAAGCGGGATATTTTAAATAATTTATTTATTTATTTGAAGATAATAAAGAAACTTCAATCAAGAAATTCAATAAAATTGACATTTTTAAGAATATAAAAAAGACATTCTTAGAGAAATATACTTTTTTTGAAAACAACAACTTTTAAAAAATATGTTTTATAGTAAATAGAGAGTCTTAAATGCATTATGATATTCATTTTAAGTTGAAAGCATCTTCATTGTGCACAATCTCAAATAAATATATTTAATATGAAAAAACTGTTGAACTCATAAAAAAATATTATCAATTACTTATTTAATTAGTCAAGTAAATTATTTATCAATCAATGTGTTCGCACCCCACCCCTTTTCAAGGAGGTCGAAATGCGAGTCAATAAAATTCTTTTAAAATTGAGGTTTTGAGAAAATTTTCAAGAAAAGGGGATCCGCCCGTCGGTACGAAGTCCAACCGTTCCTGCCGCCTTTAACAGGGGTAATTAGACCAAGGACTAAGGATCATTTGGATCATATACGAGTTATTGATGCAAATCCTATATGCTTATGCATTGAGGTTTTGGATTCAAGAACTGAAATTCATTTTTTGAATATTGAGGGTTTTCAAGTTGGTTTAAAAACCTTTGTTTTGGTGTTATTTGAAGCACATAATTCTTGAGGATTTTGAAGATTTGGAATTGAGTTCTTCGTTGTGAACCCTAGATGATGATGATTATCTTATGATCAAAATTGATTTTGAAAGCATCTTTTGTCAAATCATACGATTTGTAGAATTCATTCTTTTGAAAGAACATGGGTTCCAAATCGTTATAAAACATGTTGTTTTTCAAACGTACTTTGGCCAAAAGATTATGAATGCATTGCTTGTGTTTTCTTTTGAAGTTAAGTGAGGTTTACAAATTCTCGTTGCAATATGACTTGGTCACTTTTTTCAACTCAAATTTGAATCACTTAACGTCTTGAGAATGTGCATGTGGTGCTATTGATTTTGAGTGAAGGTGAATGCATGAAACGGGAAGGGAAACTATATGGAACATTCATTCTTCTCTCTCTCATAATTCCTCAAGATTCATTCATATGAAACATACATTCTTCACTCTATCATAATCTCTCAAAGTCCATATTGCACGTCATACGATTTATGCATGAAGATTGATTAAAATGTAGGACTTTCTCTATATGTGCTCATTATATGAATAAACACATGAATTAGAGATGTAGTCCATAAGCTTGAGGCTTGACATAAAATTATCAAAATGATGAAAATATATAAATGATGTCAAGTTCAATCTTTGAAATGGATGGGAGACATGGATGACATCCACTTTTGTCTCAAAATAGCTGAAAATCAGACCTTGTGTTGATTTAAATAGCTGAAAATTATAGAGATTGATTCCAATAAATATCGTATTTCTTAGATGGAAACGACAAGTCTTTCAAATAGATTGAAATTTCAGATTTGGTAGTAATGAAATTGTCAACGCGTTTGGATGATTCTAGATAGTTGGCATTTTAAATATATAAACTTTGACATTCTTAAACCAATTCCTATGAAACATGGTCTGATTTCAACACCTAACATACATCGTATGTATTGGTTTCTGAAATCAAGCGAATTTTAAAATGAAATGAAAATGATCTCATAGCTTGGTATTATGGAAATCAATAAAAATGATCCATTTTCTTAAAAATCAGTTTGGAAACATGTTCCAACCTGATTTTAAGAGAAGAATACAATTTTTAACAAGAGATTGAACACGTATATGTATATATATAACAATGTATACATATACATACTTTATTCTTCAAAATGAAATTTGATGAAGGGACCACATAACTCACGAATCATGAAGATTCATGGCTGGGTTCTTTTACGTGGGAAGATTGAAAACTTGTTTCAAATCTCCCCTACCACCCTTGATCAATTTAAATAAAACATGAAACAAAATAACTTTAAATATAGAAGGATAAACGGATGCTCAAGTTAGTTCATCATTAATTTCGCCATGCAAAGGTGGATTACATTCATGAGAATGCATCCATCCTTAATAGGCTTTTCATCATATATATATTGCAGCAAGGTCACTCTCTCACCGTGGGATTCTCTCATGGTGGGGAGTTCAAAATGGTTTTAAGTTGGTTGTTTTGAAAGGGACATGACCTTGGGGCCCTTTTCAAATTTGATACACTGGTTCATCTTTAGGAAAAACCGATGTATGCATGTATGATGCATTAACATGTACATTGAAGCGTAGGTTTCTCTTGGCTGGACATCATTCCCAGCCATAAGCAAATGAAAAATAGACCCTCCCACGAGTTGCTGGAATTAAAATAAATCAACAAGAAGCTAAAGAAGAAGAGAAATGAGTTAAAATCCCCTACCTTGCGGTCGGTCTTGATGCTTGTCCTTCGTCTTCACTTGTTTTCTAACTCGAGCAATCTTAAGCAAGAATCCAACCGTGGATTCAAGCTTAGCAAATCTAGAATAAGAAATGACTTGCTTGCTGGAATTTGGAGTGGTGAAGAGAGCTTCTCACTACGAAAATCCTAAGTAAGGGTCCACTTCACCCTAACTTAGCAAAATCAATGGGGAGAATAGAGGAAAATGAGAAAAAAAATGGAAGAAATGAGGAATAGGGCTTGGACGAACCTCTCCTCTCTTCCTTGGCTTCTCCCTCCTAGCTTCTTGGCTGCAGCAACTTGATAGAATGCTCCCCCAAAATTCGTACCTCTCCTTGGTGGCCAAAGGGGGGTTTATATAGAGGAGGAGGTGGGTTCAACCACCTTCTTAACTCACCTTGAGAACTTGTTTAAGACCTTGGGGACTTGTAAAATGAGTTAAATAGGTTTTAAAGACTCTAATTGACCATTTCTCAGCCCATTTCCACGAGCTAGGTGGGCTGGGCTAGGTTTGGTCAACATGGGTTCAGACCTAGGTGGCCAACTTTGCCAAAATTTTGGACGAAAATGCCCTTGCACAGGGTTTTGTCCTTATTTTGTATTTTTTTTTATTTTTTTGTTTGAAATCGAGCTTGTAAGGTTAAAACCTAGTTACTAAGCTCCAAATGCCATTGAATTGTGATAATTCAATTTAAATTTTAATAAAATTCAAAAATTTTATCAAATTTGGTTCGAAAAGGGTATTTTCGTCCAAAACTTGATTGCAACTGAATCAAACTTTCGTTTGAAATATTCAATTTAAATTTGGTATTTGATTCATGTATTTGACAAATTCAAATGTTTATTTGCCTTTCATAAACCAATTTAGGCTTTTTAATTTCAATTTGACCGCAGAAGGGCAAAATTGTTCAAATTGATCAATTTCAACCAATTGACCAAAGTCAAAGCTCATTTGCGATTAGTTTGACTTTGTTTGAGGTAATTTGATAAATTTGAGTCAAGAAAGCTCTTAATTGAGCTAAATTGTACTTTGACTGAGTTTAGTCAAAGTGAGTTTGGTTCGGTCAAAGTCTATTTTCGTCCACTGATTGGATCGTGACACAGACCTACCCTTTTGACTGTGCTGAGCTCATGTTGACCGAACCTAGCTGGAATTGGCACCACATTTGGGTGCACCTAGGTCAAGCCTACTTGGATTAAGTAGGTTAGGTGAGTTTGACCACCCTAGTAATTGCTTGTTGGAAATTGACTCCTCTTTAAAGAGGACCTGGTTAAAGAAGAGAGAGAGACATAAATGTCTCTCTTTTCCTAGGTTTCTCATTCATTTTTCCTTGAAAATGACTTTTCTTCAATTAATTTGAGAGAAAATATTTATTTATTTATTTATTTTAAATGGGGGGGGGGGCGTGGCCCCTGGGGGGCTCTTGACCACACGAGCTATGTGGGGTCCACACATGGGTCCCACGTAGCATTCTAAACTCGATTCTTGGATCTAAGTCAGAATTTGAATTTTGCAATTGGATTTGGATGTCAAATGACATTTGTAATTGGATTTGGACTCGCAATCCAGCATTGGGATTTGTGTCCCGGGTTAAATTCACAATTTGAATCCAAATTGTGTTTAGGTTCAAAATTGGCTTTGAAATTGCAACTTTTCACAATTCTTTTGTGAAATTTTCACATTGCTTCAATTTTGATGCGAAAAAATTTGGGTTGTTAACACAATGTTCAATATATACAATTAATATATAAAAAGTATGAATGTCAAATACACAAGTTGTTCAATAGACAAATTAATGTTTAATATACTAGTTGTTTTAGACAAGTATTTAAAAGATGAGAATTTATCAAAGAATGTATGTGAAAATAATATAACACTTTTTTAAACAAATTGAAGACATAAAAATTAAAATTGACAAAAACTAAAAGTTAAAAATATAAATATATAATGTAAATATTTAACAATTTATATGACAAATTATGGGCATGTAAATAAATATTTGTTGATAAAGAGAAAATATGAAAATCTAAAAAGTTCAAAATATAAAACAATTTATAGTCGAATTCGATAAAAAAAACTTGATTGGTTGAAATGCATATATATATATATATATATATATATATATATATATATATATATATATATAATGTGAATATTTAACGATTTACCGATTTAGGTCATTACTGTTATGTTTTCATTTTTAACTTTTTCATTTTGACTTCTCTCACTCTCCCTCCTCTCTACCATTTGCAGTCACACCAACTCACCGAAGCTCTCTCCCTAAGACTACACGACTCGACTCGAATTCGAGTCACTCGAAAAAGCTCGACTCGTCATCCACTCATTTATAAACGAGTTGAACTCGAAACACCAATAACACGACTCGTTTAAACTCAGCTCGACCCGTTATATAACCTAGTTGAATCGGATAAACCGGTTCACCGGTTTAGGGTAAAAGGTCTTCTCTTTGCCTTCGGTCTTGACTTCTTCTTTCCATTTGAAATGAGAGAGCTGTGGAGCTGCGGCTCCCTGTCTGTGCGAGTACAGCCACTCTCGCCGCACCGTCACTAGCCTCATTGCCTGCTCGCCATCACCGCCCGCCGCACAGCCGGTCCGCCATCGCCACCGTTTCCGCACTGCCAGTCCGCCATCACCAACGTCACCGCTCCTAAAAACGTAAGGGTTTCCCCTGACTGCAGCGCGCGAAAGGGTCATAGAAGTCAACCGTTAGACTGCAACGTCTCTTCATCTGGTGGAACATTGAAGCTAGGGACGCAACAAGAGGTTGGTCACTGGTGTCGCTCTTTACTTTCCCATAAACATGAAGGTTGTTTCATGTTCTTGTTTTAGTAGTGGGGATGTGAGAATGGGTGAAAAGTGATAACATTTTTTTTTTAATCAGTGGAGCCAATTGCTTGACGGAAGTTTATTATGACTCACATTTAGGCAGAGAGAATTTAGGGTTCAGTTTCATGGCTATAAATACTAACAACCTCTGTTTTCATTGCTTTGCTGTAGAGGTTTGGGATCCATCTCTGTTATAACGCCGTCTGCTTGCTTATTATATGGTTGTGGAATAATTTCTAGTTCGGTTTGGTTTGCAGTGGTCTCTGAGTAGAGGTTGGTGGTCACTCTAATTCACCTGCTTCTGGCATTTACAGGAGGTGGAGGTTGATTAAAATCTTCAGGTAACTGAAAGAGTATTTTGGCTGCTATTCCTTGAGATACTTTTGCATCATTTTATTGTTAATCATGTCTAGCTTAAATGGTCATCTTGCTTTTGCCTCGTTTCATCTTGAATTTGACCGATCACCTAAATGGTCTCTATCATAAAAGTTTTTCAAGTTATTGGAAGCTATGCTCCCATTTTTTATCCTCTTTTCATTTGGTCTTCAGTTGTGCTTTATTAGTCCCGTTGGAAGTTTTTCAATATCAATTAGTACACATAAATTTGATTGAAAAGCTTCAGTTTTTCACTTGTTAACTTCAAATTTAAATTTCAACATTCTTGCTGTTTCTCAATCTTTCTTGAAATGTTGGTATATCCTGAGATGTTTATCATTTCTAGACCCACTTGCACGTGAATCTTCTGTTATTTGAGTGATATCCTTTCTGCTAGTGGCAGTACATTTGTGATGTATTTTCATTTATGCTATTTTGCTTCCATTATCAGTTTACTAAATATGTTTGATAACTTTTGCTTAGGTTTCATGTTCTTCAAGAATTTGATGAAGGGAAGAGAAGGTGTAGGAGGCGTTTGGCAGGTCTAATATGCAGAGAAGGAAAACACATCCTGAAAATGTGGTTGGTGCAAATTCACTAGATGTTGATCGAGCCACAGGCTACATCTTGATAGTTTGAATTCCACGTGTAGGTTTGTTCGATTGTATTTGACTTAAGTTACCTTCTCTGTTGTTTTTCTTTCTGTGACCTTCACTATATCTATATGTTAAGTATCATTATTTTCTGAGATGCAGATACCAATTGAATAGTACAAAATCGGAAAGAGATGCTGCAAGGGTTCATAAAAGGTATGCTTGCCTTTTATTGGCTGCTGTCTTGATTTGGGGCGTTTATCCAGTTTGTATCTTCCTTTGCTAGACTTGCACGTGATACATGATAGGTAAATGCTTTTAATGATCTTATGCAGGTTTCTCTTTTCATTTTGAAGTTTCCACTTCTTTGTGCTATAGTAAACAAGACATTCCACTCAGTTGTCTGGTGTGAAGAACGCAAAGGATTTCTTAACTATTTCACATGTTCTATATTACTCCTTGCTGTGAGCAGAAAGATGGTTCCCAGATTTGATGATTTGTGATGTTTGGAGCTGGAAGTTGTACAAGGAACTCTTTTAACTTGTGGCAGTAGGCGAACCAGTTCAGAAACTTGCTGGTCATTTTGATGTTTTTTTTTTGTCATTAAAATGTATACATTAGTATGAAAGAGAATCAAATTTGGTTGTTCAAACTTTTGAAAGCAAGGGACCAGGTTAGTTAAAACAAGTTTGAACTAGTGTGATGTGAAGAATGGTTTTCGTACTTCATTTGGTGTTTACTATATTTTTTTTGTACATAAGTCTGATTTGGGTCATATTTACGTATGGCTTAAAAGTCATATCTAACTTAAATGTCTGACTCGGTTTGGATTCGGATATAACTTTAAAGTCGGATTTGGATATAACTCGGATTCGAATCGTATCTGGATATAACTTAAAAGTCGGTTTCGAATATGACTTGAAGTCGGATTCGGATATAACTTAAAAGTCGAATTCAGATGTAGATTTTAAAATTGGGGGAAAGGGGGTCAAGAGGGCGGGCCGGGCTGAGTGGCCCGGCCTGATACCCACCCTTATATGCTCGCTGCCCTCGCTTGTTGCACGCTCTTGCTGCACAACTTCTTCATCCCCTTTAAGCGATAGCTGCCCTCCATCGTTACCCATCATATCATTGTCTTTGGTTCCTTCGATTTCTGTTCAACATTCTGGCTTTGTGCGCCCAAGATAGGTCAGCCGCCGAGCAGTCCAAGCCATGGTTCTTCAGACGCTGTAGCCACCGAAGCAGCGATGAAACCATTCACCGTGCACTTCGTCTGCCTGGATTAGCTGGATGCTTTCTCTCACGAGCTGGTGACCCTCTTCCCTAATCTCTCTCTAGCCCTTCTTCCTCTGCCACAGCTTGTGCTTGTGAGGCTGGTTTGGAATCAGCCTCTTGGTAGATTTTTCTACAACAGCTTTGCTATGGCTCTGTTGGGCAGTTACAGCTTCGGCAGCTTGAGATCCTTTGGCTGGAGCTATTTTTCCCTTGGGCTTGGTAATGTTTAAGGCTGCCTGTCAACTGTTTGATGAATGTCTGAGAATGCTGGTGCAGTGGTGTTGGTGCTCTAGTGTTGTTGCAATGTTGACAATTTTATGGGTCAGCATTTTTAGGCTTTCTTTTGCTACTTTTGTTTTTCGGTCCTCTTCTGATGCCTTGGTCTCACGTTGCATTAAGTTGTGCCTCACCAACATGTGGGGCCATGCTCAACTTAAGCTTTGAGCGGGCTTGGACGCAACTTCCCTTAGCAGTGGGTGGACACACACGTGTTCTAGGCAAGTCTGGGAACATGACCACCCTCCCTCCTCCTCCACCTTTGCGGCCGCCATGCGGGGCTTGGGTTGGCGGTCCCAATCTTTGTGGTATCCGACCAAGTGCAGCTAGCTGCTCCGTCTGCTATTGGAGACATCCTTTGCACATGCACAATCGAACCCCCTCCCATTGGACAGTTTGCCTCCTTCTGCCCTAGCAGTCCTGCCTTCTACATTCTCCCCTGCTTATTTGTGTGCCCCTGTACTCCTGGCGTCTGAAGGTCGCCCCAGTGTGCCCCCGTACTCCTGGTGCCTGAAGGTCGCCCCCTTGAGGTTGCTGTTGTTGTTCACTCTTCTTCGACTCGGCTTCAGTTGTTTTGGCCTCTATGCTTGCATCACCCCCACTCAGCTCATATCCTTCCACTGCCTTTACCTTGCTTTTCACCCTTGTAACAGGCCCCCCTTTACCCCCGCTACCGACCAAAACCACCTCCTTTGCCCACCTGATGCAGTTCTCTTCTGTTTACATTGACAGTACTTTTGCCACCTACCTACCTTCCTTGTTTGCTTTGCTCCCAACACTCTGTCGCGGCTGTATTTACACTCCCACATGCTTGCCTCTTCCCCCCAGTAGCCCTGCCCTCCTCCACATTCCTTGTGTTGGCATTGTTTTCCCCACTTTGTGTTTCGATTCTCCATCCACCCCTGTTTCCTCATCCTCTCCTCCCTCTCCTGCTCGGTTGCCTGGTCCCATTACCAGACCTTTTGTTTGTCCTCTCTCGCCCGATAGGTTGTTACCTGTTTCTCCTTTATTAGATGCTGAGTTGGACATTTCCCTTCCAAATGTGCTTGTCTCTCTTAGGGTCTCGCTTCTTCAGGAACAACTTGTTTCTTTTCGTTCATCATTTGTTGTTGTGCGGGTCTCCCGCTCCAGCCTTGCCAAGTTGCGGCGGGAATTACGTAGGATCGGGGCTTCCGCGGCCTCCATACTCCCTCCTGGTGCTACTAGGACGGCTAGGCGTGCGTCACTTCACATGGTTTCCTCATGAGGGTTGCTTGTTGAAATGTGCATTGCCTAATTGCCCATTATCGGCGTAGATACCTCTCTTCTTGGGTCTGTCAGCATGAGCCTTCTTTATTTATATAGTTGTAGAGACCAAGCTGTTTGTGGTATCTCATGTCTGCGTCCGTACTTTATTGCGTCAGCTGTCCTTTGGGTACCTTCCGGCTAATGGTGTTGTTGGCGGCATTCTGCTGGCTTGGTTTCCGCTTCTTATGGGGTTGTTGTGCATATTGGTAAGTACTCTATTTCAGCCATCCTCAATGGTCTTTAGCCCAATGGCCCAGTCTTAATTATGGCCGTTGTGTTGGGGTCTTGTGTGACCAGCTGTGGGCTGAGCTTTATCATGCTCGTGAACTTGCTTCTTTACCATGGCTTTTGGCAAGAGACTTCAATTGCCTCCTTAGCCCTGCGGACTCTTCCTCCCCTATCACTTTTGGTTCGTTTATGTCTATCTTTCGTTCATTCATTGATGAGTACGGCCTTTTCGACGTGTGTTTGAATAATGGGAAGTTTACTTGGTTCAACAATAGAAATTCTCTCATTCTTCGGAGGTTGGACCGTGTCTTCCTCTCGCCTGAGTTGTTCTCTACTTTTCCCTCGTCGTCCTTGGTCTTAGGACCGAGACTTTTATCTGATCATGCTCCGCTTCTACTTTCACTGCTTCGGGGTAGGGCTGGAACCGGGCACACCCGGTTTCGCTTTGAGCTTTGGTGGCTCCGGGATGAGTCATTTGTTGGAGTTGTCCCTGGGTGGTGGGCTCGCACCGTCAGTGGTAGGTGGGCTGCTTTTATGCTCTCGTTTATAAGATGCATTGCATTAGGAGGGAGGTTATTGCCTGAAAGCGTATTTTTTTGGAGTGGTAAATTTTTAGAGGTGACCGTTTGGGATGAAGAGATCTTGTCCCTCTAGTCATCTGACAATATTTCTGCGGATCAGTCCTCTCATCTCCTTTGTCTCCAGAGTCTTGCTCAAGAATGGCGGATTATGGAATCCATCCACTGGCAGCAGCGTTCTCGGTTGGGTTGGCTTTCTCATAGTGACAAGAATTCTCGTTTCTTCCACTTGGCTGCTTCTCAAAGACGTCGTCAGGTGTTGCTCCAGTCCATGGTTATTGGGTACAGGAAATTTTTCAATGATGACATCCTCCCGGCTCTGACCGCTCATTTTCGTGATTTCTACCATAAACCTCTTTGCTTTCGTGCCCCGCTGCCAGACATTCACTTCTCATCTCTCTTTGTCTCTTGTGCAATCACTCTTGAGCGGCTCTTCCTGCACCAAGAAATCAAGAATGTTGTTTGGGCTCTTGGCTCGGGTAAAGCACCTGGCGTTGATGGTTTTCCTGTTGAGTTTTTTCGCACCTTTTGGGAGGCTTGTAGTGTTGATGTGTTCGACTTTTGTGACTAGTTTGCTTTCAACTCTGTCTTTTTTATAGAGTTTAATCAAGCCACTTGTGTCTTGGTGCTTAAGCGTCCTAACCCTACGGACGTCAGCCACTTTCGCCCCATCTCCATATTAGGCACTCCCTATAAGATTGTCGCTAAGTTGCTTTCCTTGCGACATGTTATGGCTTCTATCATCAACCCCTTTCAAGTTGCATTCATCAAATGTCGGCGTTTACATGACGCTGTTGTCCTAGACAACGAGGTTGTTCATTCCTTCTACTGGTTGCGTCTTCCCTCATTTATCCTTAAGTTGGACATTTCTAAGGCCTTTGATTCAGTTAGTTGGGAGTTCCTATCTGACCTCCTCACCTGCCTTGCTTTTGGTCTGTCGTTTCGATAGTGGATCATCTCGATTATCACTGGGGCCCAGCTTGCGGTCTCTTTCAATGGGATATGTGGCGAATTCTTTTGTCTCGGTTGCGGCCTCCTTCAATGGGATATGTGACGAATTTCTTTTGTTTGGCACTGCTTCTCGCCAACATATTATGAGAACTTGGTTCATCCTTCGAGTTTTTGAGCTCGTCTCTGGTCTTTCTATTTATTCTTCGAAGTGTCATATGTCTCTCATTCACGTGGATCCGACTACAGTGCTTCTTACGGAAGCTTGGTCTGCCCATGAATTACTTGGGTCTTCATATTACGTTATCGCCTCCTGCGCCCACATTTTAGGATTCACGTGGATCCGACTACAGTGCTTCTTACGGAAGCTTGGTCTGCCCATGAATTACTTGGGTCTTCATATTACGTTATCGCCTCCTGCGCCCACATTTTAGGATGGAGTGGAGCAGAAGTTGTTAGATCGCCTCCATTGTTGGCAGAGAAAACTGCTTTTTTTTGCATGACATATTACCCTTGCTAAGCACTGTCTTGCATCTATCCCTCTTCATGCCTTGACGGTCTTTCGACCTCCTGCGGTTGTACTGAGAAAGTTTGATAAAATCATTGATAACTTTATTTGGGATGGTGATCATCCTTTGGATTGTCTTGTGCGTTGGGATATAGTTGTCCTTCTGTATCTTTTTGGGGGTGTTGGGTTTATCAACCTTAGTCGGGCGTGTGTATCCTCTTTGTGTTCTTGGTGGTGGTGTCTGGCAACTGAGCTTTCTCTCATCTCTCTTTTCATTTGTTCCAAATATAACCTGTCTTTCCCTAGTGACTGGAATATTTTCATCTGTCACACCTCTCCTTCACACTTTTGGTGCAGTATGCTTTCTCCCCTTCCTCTTTTCCTCCACCTTACTGACCTCTCACCACTTGTCCCCAATCTTGGCTTATTTTGTCTTCCCGTGAATTCACTTTTTCTTCCTATTACCTGGCCTCATTTGGTTCTTCTATTGTGTCGCTCCCACCCCGATCTTTTTGGTCTCCTAGTCTCTCTCCTCGTGCCAATGCTTTTACCTGGCTTCTTCTTGCAAGTCACATCAATATTTTTGACCACCTACAGTGCCTAGGTATTAATTTAGCTAACCAATGACCTCTCTGTCTCACTGCGGCTGAGTCTCGGGTTATCTTTTTACCTCTTGTCCTTTTTTCTATAGTGTCATTACCTCTGCATGGTCTTTCTTTGTTAGTAATCTTTCAAACTCACCCTCAATTCGCCTTTTGTTTCTCTTTTGTCCTTCATCTCACCTATTCTTTTCTTGGGGTAGTGTTTGGAGGTTGTGGCTCATTTATTCTTGGTGGTGCATTTGAGAGGAGCACAACAAGAGAGTCTTCTGGGACACCTTTTCGTTGTCGGAATCTGTGGCACGCCTTGTGCAGAGAGATGTACACTTTCTTATTCGGCTACGGTGCCGTCCTTCGTCTACTACTGGGTGACTATACTGCTCCGTCTGTCTACTCTCTCTCCACCCTTCTGTTTTTATTTTATGTTTTTATTTTATTGTGTTGCTAACTTGTATATTTTGGTTTTTTATTTTGTTTTTGCATTTTGTTTATGTAATTAGAGGACTTTTTATCTTCAAATTTTGTTATATATTTTCATTTGATCAGCTTTCTCTCTGTCTCCCTAAAACCCCGTTTGATGAGCAGCTCAGTCGTGGCTCGCTCTTTTTTTTTGTGTGAAGCAGTGTCTAAGTTGTGTCGTGAAGCAGTGCCTAAGTTGTGTCCGTAAAAAGGAGCTGACGAAAATTCATGTTCATCTAGGGGAAAATTCCATATTTGTGTGGATTTACAGCCCATCATCAAACACGAAAATGTTTTCCTTGCTCGAGAGTTTGGATTTGGAGTAATTTCAGCAGGAAAAAAAGTTGTACCCCCTCTGACTTTTTTCCAAAAATAATTTTTTTAACCGTTAGTGCTTTCTTCAATCTCGTCATCTTGCCGCACCTCCCATTGAGTTGAACAACCACAACCTTGTCTTCTTACAGTGCTGCCAGTCAAGATTTCTTTTCTTCCTTCTCGGAACTTCTGACTTTGGTTCGCGCCAATTTCTGTTTCATTATTGGACTATAGTTAATGCGATCGAGATAGTGGTTGTTGTTGGGGATCTTTTCACTTCATGGAGTTCATGATAAATTGACAGCTGAGGAGGTAGCTTTGGGGGTAGAAGGAGAAGAAGATACCAATGTCTCCGACAAAGGACGACACAGCTGCTATTGTTCAACGAGTTCTCCGTCGATTGATTTGGTTATTTTTTGTTGAAGCTTCATATTTAAGCTTTTTTTTTTTGGCAGTCTCCCATCGTCCAGCAGTCTATTTATTTGCTTCCAACGATGCCCTTCTTGTATGACCTGCATCAACTATTCTTCTTTTTCTTCTTCGAAAACCATATCGTCTTCAACCAATTTCTTTTTTTTTTTTTCAGATAACCATGCGTTTCTGCATGCTCCTATGTTATTTTCTGTAACTCACCCATTTCATTGTAGAATTTAGTACTTAGATTCCAATTCCACAATGTTGAATTGCTGTTCGTATTTGACTGTCTAAGGGGCTGTTCTTGTTTGGTAAATGATTTTCTTTATTCCATTGCAACTTTAACATATATGCAGCAAATGACTTGGAGATTGATATGTATTTTGCCCTTAAGCTTAAAGTTTTTCATAAATTTCTTAAACAAACTGCTGCAAAAGCAGGTGGTATATATCTTCTTTGTTGTTTACTTGTTTATGTTGATATATGTTTTCTATGTTGTTTATATATATATATATATATATATATATATATATATATATATATATATATATATATATATATATATTACAGCCCCAACACCACCTTCCTCGTGACAGCTAGGCCCTACGCTGCAGGCTTAGAAACCTTTACATTACTTTTGTCTTTATGTACGGTATTTTGGCATTGGGTGACATTTTGGGTAGGGCCATAATATACAATTTCGTCTTAATATTATAATTGCTTTTAAAATTGAAAAACATGTTTTCTTCAATGTTTATAAGGAAACCTATATATATATATATATATATATATATAGTGTAGTGGACTTTTTTCTCTCTTTCTCTCTCTCTTTCTTGGAATGGTTGGGGTACCGTTCCTAAAAGTTATTACACGAAGTTTTAGGAATATAATTAAAATTTTAACTTTTACGAAGAACACATAGAAAATGTAATAAGTATTCATTAGGAACAGTCGCAATCGGCCCTAAAAGTAATTGGGTACCGCTACTTTTAAGAACACTTTAGGAACAGTCATTTTGCCGTTGCTAATTCATTTTAGGAACAGCCACACATACTTTTATTCCTAAAAGTGGTATTTATTGTTGTGTACCCATTATTTAATACATATTTTATTATCTCAAATGCTATAGATATAAGATAATAATAGGAGTATGAGATAATGACAGAGGTATGAGATAATCACTTGTGTATGAAATAATGATGGAGCAATGAGATAATGACATGAGCGGGACAAGAAACGAAGACGCTTCTTTGTTGTTTAGAAGGGTATATTGGTCATGATGACCTGAAAATACAGTCAGACATAGTCATTCGGTCTTTATTTTATTGAATATCAAAACCTTTGGTCACTACATGTTAGCATCTCAAGGCCTGTACACAAAATTTTCGTCCACATGTCTTTTACTGTTGCCAGTTGCTATTTTATAATGATGTAAAATGAGTAGAAAAATTAAATAAAAATCTGAACATGAATTTTCAACCATGGATGTAGGCAAGAAGTCGAACCATGTAAACCCGTTGTGTTACATTTGCGATGGTATCGGAGCAAAAAACTTGAGGGTGTTCATCTTCCCTCATTTTTTGTGGTCTTTTTTGAGGGGCGAACCAAACAGTCCAACATCGGATTCGGGTAAAGCCAAACCGAACCCGAATCTAAAAAATACATTTCACAACTAAATTTTTTTAATTTTTTCAATGTTTTCTTTTTTCAATTAGTTTGGGTGGAGCCATGGCCTAGGTGGCCCCTCCCATCCCTCCGCCCCTAAAGTTCTCTATGGCGTCTCGTATATAGCCACCGACTCCACCCGTTGAAGATGGACCTGCTTCATCGACCAACACAAAGACCATTGTGCAGGAAAACAATCCGTTGAAGATCACCACCATGCTGTTCATTGGGACAGATTGCATTACTTGGCGAAAGCTATCGGATTTTATCTCAGCAGAAAAAGCAAAGATGGTTATATCTTAGGTACCATACCTAAACCTGCAGAAAATGATCCCACGTATGATAATTGGGTGTCTGAAAATGATATGATTATTTATGGGATACTATTAAAGATGTTTTTGGAGAACAAAGTAATATGGCTAGAGTTTATGAGCTGCAAAATGAAATCGCCAAACTTACTCATGATGAAAAAAAAAATGTCTATGTGGGAAATCTTCGTGGTATGTTTGAGGAATTACTTATGTATAGACCACCATCAACTGATCTTTGGGTTAAAAATCAAAGACTTGAAGAGGATAAAGCCTTTAAACTTCTAAATGGTCTAAGCCATGACTATGAACATCTTCGAAACGAAATTCTCAAGATTGTTCCTCTCCCATCATTTAGCATTGTTTGTGGTATGATTCAACAAGATGAACCCGTCGAAAAGTTATGATCTCATCTTCCTCTGTGGAAATCTCAACACCAACCGAGTAGCCGGATAAAGTTGTGTTTCATGTTAAATCACCTCACTCTCATGTGCACAGTAATTTTTCTACATCGCAAGATGAGTCAAAGGCTAGATCTCGTTTCAAGTTTACCTATTTTCAGAAACATGGCCACACTCATGACCACTGCTGGGATCTTGTTGGCAAACCACACATTATCACTAGAGACAACAACAATCAAATGAAGAAAGTTAATCTATTCTCCATGACAAATTTGACATCAAAGACTTGGAAAGCTGAGATATTTTTTGGCAATCGCGGTTGCTCACTCGGGGAAAGGTATATTTTTATGTCAATGAAAGTTTACATTGGAACTTCTTATGGACATTGATTTTTTGGGAGCTAAACCGAGTTTGACGCCACTATAAGTTAACTGCAAGCTGAAAAAGGACGATCATGAGACCCTTCAAGATGTTCAAAGTTTTCAACGACTAATTGGAAATTGATCTATTTGATAGTGACTAGACTAGACATCACTTCCAATGTCAACTTGATAAGCTAGTTTATGCAAGACCCTAGATCATCCAATCTAGAAGCTGCTCATCATATTTTAAGGTACTTGAAGGTGAATCCAGAAAAAGGCATTATAATAAAAAGAAATAACAATTTTGACGTAATTGGATATACAGACGCAGACTGAGTAGGCTACCAAAATGATAAAAGATCTACTACCAGGTTTTGTATATTTGTTGGAGGAAACTTTGTTATATGGAAGAATAACAAATAAGTTGTGGTGGCCCAATCTAGCGCAGAGGCAGAATACAAGGCAATGGCGGCATGCGCAAGTGAACTTGTTTGGGTAAAGGCTCTCCTTCAAGATATGAGAGTAAAAATTGAACAACCAATGAATTTCTTTTGTGACAATATGACAGCATTGCCTTTTGTGAACTAACAAAACATGTCTCAATTGATTGTTAATTCATTCGTGAAAAGATTCAGAATAAAGTCATGCACTCCTCATGTTCACACTCAAGAACAATTGGCAGATATACTTACAAAGGCTATGGTGAAGGACCGTCATCAGTGGATTAGTACCAATTTGGGACTGACCGATATCAGCTCACCAACTTGAGAGGTAGGTTGTCCACCTTGTATGAAAGGAAAGGGATAAAGGTCATTCCTATAGTAAGGAAGAAAGGTGGAAGTTTCATTCACCCAAGATTGCAGGTGATTAAGTTTCATTGGTTGACTTTACTATTGGCAGTTGCTGTTTTATAATGATGTAAAACGAGCAGATAAATTAATGAAAAATTTGAGCATTAATTTTTTACCGTGGACCTAGGCAAGAGGCCGAACCACGCAAACCTACTGTTTTACATTTTTTCTTATATACATAACCCCGTTCATTTTAGAAGAACAATTGACAGATGATTGCTTGCTTGGTTGTACTTGCATTATAACAGTTCACTAATGATCAAACGTTTAAATATGGGAAATCAGCGGACCCTATCTTACCTTCTTTCAAAATCTGTATTGAAGCTATATTTGTTAGGGGAGGGATTAAACTACCGTGTGTTGGATGTTGTTGGATGGTTAAAATTTAAAAAATTGTTTGCAAAAATTAGACGCTAAATTCATATTAGCCACGGTTTATATGTGGCGATGGTTTATAAAAGTAGCGGAGTCAGAAATGTTGAAGTGAGGAGCATTAAATATAAAACCCTGCCCCTATATATAAATGAACATAATTTAAAAAAAAAATTAAATATCAAATATGAAAATAAAGCGATTTTTCGGGGCTAGTGTAGGCCACTATACCACACTTGCATATATGTGACTCCACTACGGGTTCTAGTGATTGTCAATGACTTGTGATTTAAAAAAAAAAAAAAGTTTAGTCATCCAGCAAATATAGGACACGCAGCAGCATCCACTATCTTTGCTGGGTATGTCGATATACCTATAATGTAGAGCAATTAAAATCAGTTTATGAAGCAATGCAGTGTAATTAAAATCAGATTATGAAGCAACAAATGAGGCCGCCGACTCAGCTTCACCGACTCAGGCGTGAATAAGTTGTAAATTGGCCAAAATCACTAGCAAGCTAGAAAGTTGTTTTCTGAACAAAAAATTAGTAACAATAATTAAAAATAAAAAGTTAAATACACTGAGAAGAACTTGACAAATGGTGTTTCTTAAATCTGCCGCCAAATTGAGATTCTATCTGCATGGCGATTTGGACCGATTCTAATTGCACTGCCACGAAGTTCTACTTCTTCCTCCGTTAAAAGTTGGGGTCCAATGAGTATCTGTTCAATCTTGTTTCAGAAAATTCAAAAGTAATGCTGATTTTCGTTGGTCTAAAACCACGCAGGTTAATTTCTACTTATTTTTTTCGATCCCTGTATGTCCGTGGCTTTTCGTTTTCTAGAGCAGGAGCCGAAAGACCAGAGTTGACTGGTTAATGCAGCAGCCGTGAAAACAGAATGTAATCTGAAGGGTTCCACCCATGGACAAAGGGGACGCAAAAAAGACAAGGACCTCTGTTTGCAATATCAGAAAAGAAAAAATGTCTGTTGCCATTTAAAATTTGGTACATGGTAAAATATATTGTTAACCTCTAAGCATATAGCATAGCTAGTCGGATTGATGAGCACACATGTCACACATTGTCAATTCAAATTTCCATGAGTATTATTCCTCTGTCTTGCAAGGTGGACATCGTATCTAGTTACAAGTGTACTACCTTTATACCCAATAGTGGAGCAGCGTGTGGGCTGGTGCCACCCACGCCGACACAAGTGCTCAAAAAAGTTTATTACAGAGCTAAACCTGGTTCTAGCTAGAAGTAGTGCCTACACGAGACTTACGTCAATGCCCCATAAACACTCAACCTACTAAGGTTAGTGCCCCTTTAATAAGATTTTCTGGCTCCGCTACTGCGTATACCTAAACCTCCACATAATCCTGGACTCTGAAGGCAAAGGCAAAGCGTATTTGCAACATGCAGCTATGGGAAAAGGGTACATGCTGAAACAATTAGCTGCAGAGACTTGGGACTCGAAAAAAAGCCTTTAGCTAAGTGCTTAAAGAGAGATACTAGTTTCATATTTGCAACATGTAGGCCCATTTAATCAAATATAATGTGGTTTGTGGATGGATTGATTTAATAAAAATCACTCATTGCAATATAACAGGTTTTTGTAGCATGTCCCCCCAAAAAAAAAAAAAAAAAAAGATCCAGCAAGAACTATGTTTTGGATAACAATGACAACAATGCATGTTCATATGAGGAACAGTGGAAGACACCATCCAAAGGGTTGAACATTCTCTTCATTCTTTATTGTAATTTAAAGAAGAAATAGGACATTGTGTAAGTCCTTCCGACAAGGTGGATCCATGCCAATGTTCCATAATTATTATTTTTTTGCATTCCATGTCTTTATAGGACTCATTTATCAAAGAAGTGTCAAGTGTTCTTCACTAGGGAAGGACTATCTTTCTTTGAACTTCTTTTGTCCTTTTTTTTTTTTGTCTTTTCTTTTCCATGCACACCTGTACATGGAAAGGGTTATCCTTCTTCTATTTTTTCTTTCATCTGATTATGGGAAACCGTCTTAAGTGTGGAACCATCAACGCCATACCCTTATGCATTCATGGCTGACTTACTTTTAGAGCTTGTGTGTCAAAAGGATAATCCTTCCAAGAGTGAAAGGGATACGTAAAAAAAAAAAAAGGTGGTATGTTCATATCACAAAGAAAGTATGTCCCCTTATTCAAAGGGATTGTTCTTCCATCTCTTGTTGCAAATTATACTAATAGTGCAAATTATGCATATTCTTCTTCTTCTTTTTCTTTAGGTCGAGCAATTCTAATGGAGGATAAGGTTTCTTAATTGACCTGCCATGTACAATAAAGCCCCAAGCAACGCTATACCATATCTTGAGTTACCTGTTATATAGAGCATATATTTAAGCTGCCTTGCTATATTTCAACAAAAATCCAGTCATGTGGATAACTTCAACGTAGCTGGTCTGCCGTGTTCTTCCTGAAAATATCCTTTACTCAAATGTGTGGTTTTTTATTTTTGAAATCACATTAATTATTCGTTTTATATTCATGTGGAAGCATGCACGTGGTTGGATTCTAGTGATTTTGAATAGTAGATACTCTTTGCTAAACGACGCTTCATTTGATTGAAACAACAATGCAAGTATGAATTACTTAATGGGTGAGAGTGTCTGTACATGAAGATATTGGGATTAAGGGATTGGCCAAAAAGGCCAACAATCCTTTTCGTGATCAATCTATTCCGTACTCAGTTTTAGTTGAAAGAAGCCATAGATCCGGTCGGTTGATTTCAAAGAAATCGATCTTGAATCATCTTAGATAACTACACCACGGTGCTACAAAGACATTGTTGGTAATGCAGTATGGGCATGAGAATCTGCTTCGGGTGAACGGGAGGCTCCCGAAAGAAGCCCGAAGCCTCCTCCATTTTCCTCAGGGTCTAGAACTGCTTTCGTACCTGGAGTGATGCCTTCACTGCACAAGAATCTATTGACAAACGAGAATCTCTCAACAAAACCATGCTCATCCACCCCCAAAAGTGGGATGATACAAGAATCTACGCTCAAGAATCCTAACTTACAGTAAGAGATGTTCATGGAAAACCACTTTCGGGGTTAAACCTTAAATCCACGGCTACATACAGACCAATTATCAGTAGAAGTCGGATTCAGGTCCAATATATCATTTCTTTTTCAGATAACAAACAAATCCATGTACAACCGGATTTGTTAAATTGGACTTGATTCAGTTTTCAACATCTTCGTTCCCTTTACATCATTCACCGCCACAATTACCGTAAGAGGTTATAAATCACTTTACGGTGTGTTAAAGCTAAACTAAAGAGATAGACTTGTAACAATCACGGCCGCAGATAGGTTTGAGGTTCCCATTGAGCCACCTGCTATGTCACTTATCATTCAAATTTCATATGGTTCAGAATACAAGTGTCATCTACTGAGTATCGACAATAAATAGCCTGTCATGAAATCATCTCTGATTTAGTGAATGGAATGTCACCTAACCAAAAACACTTGCAGAAAGTAATTGTACAGAGAACAACATAGGTGAAAATATTGCATGAAGTCTTTTGCAGCTTTGATAGACCTGCAAGTCTCAAAAGTTGGTTTAATTCTTCCTCCCTCCACTAAGTACAATTATCTCACATTCTTCACGAAGATTCTGACGAAGATGAATGCAGGCCATGCCGCTTGAAAAACTCTCGGAAGCCATATGCACTCACATCATAATTGAACTGAACAGGAAGGGGGAAAAGGATGCATAATTGTAACTTCCAAAGGGTAAACAGATACCTCACTTTCTGGAGATTATATAACATATGCATGTGTTTTAAAGTTAACATCGAGGAGATTGATGACATCTACTATAATTTAATTAAAAAGGTATCTACAAATGTTATCATAATCAGAATGGGTCGTGCATTAGACATTTTTGCTGCAGGTTGATAAGTTGACAGAAAATGCAAATTGGAGAAATAATATCTATTATTTTATCAAATATTTTAAAATTATAAATTGCTAAGTATAAAATACAAAAAAAAAATTGCCAAATCTAGACCGATGCACATCTGTGTGACATGCATCTGTTTTCAAGGTTTCCAACACTGACATGAAACTGCCATATATAATATCGTCCACTACAATGGCTTAGAATACGATGCTCAATCTTGAATTTGTTTTCACTAGCAAATGTGCTGGTCTCCCCTGCACAAACTCCACACCGAATTTTAAATTTGTAAAATACCGGACAAGCTAGTAGAAGAAATCACCAGTTTTCAACATGTTCTTGAAGTTTACTTCAGATCAGAGCCTCCATATATGAGCTCGATGTTGGTACATTTAATAAGACATGGTTACGTTAAAAATGCTGCATGTGTCAAGTTTCTAAGACTAAGAGCTTCAAAATAACATAGGTCCAGAATACAGATACTAGAAGGAAACCGTTGGAGATGGACTTGTTTACCAAGAAGCTAACATTTAGGACACTATGCAGCTGCATGAAAAGGGTGATAAAGTTGATTTTCTCCAATGATTATCAATCAATAATTTTCTAATAAGGTGTACTTTATCTATTTTCTGTCATGAATTTCCTTACAACTTCTTTAGTTTTATAGATAGCTTTACAAATATATCCTACTGTACGATTTCTTTTCTATCTACCATTCTTAAAAATTTTAACTAGATTCTATTGTTTTCACAACTGATTCTACAATTCGTCAAAAGATACCAAGCAATATGATGTTTTCCATCTCTTTACCATAAAGAAATTTTGAATATTTTCACATTCTCCATTGATTCAATACCACCATTTTCTTGGAACCAATTCAGCGTTCTACCAAACTTTGAAGCAAGTACAATTAAATTATTAATGGCAACTCTTGTAGTATCGAGACTAGAATCTCTTTCTGTAGCAGATTGAGTTCTTATTGGATTCAAAACAAAAGTATGACTATGAATCAGCTTTTTCCCATACATCCAAGTATGTTTTTTATTTTACTTGTATCTTCAAACATAAGATCTATTCAATGAATTATACTAGGGGTCCCAAAGAAAACTGTTCTCTTCCAGAAACAAGATAATTGGCTGCCTCCTCAATCATTATTTGAATATATTGTAAGAAGACTAGGTTTCTCTTCAATTAACTTGATAGGATAGATTTATCTTGTACTAAGTTAGATTCACTTCTTTTATTATTTTCCTTTTAATTCTGGTTTTTATTTTTAATTCTATATTTTAATTTTATTTTTCAGCCAAAGATATGGCTGACTTCATCGAGCCGTTGGACTTTCCAACGGCTAGATTTCTAGCCATTGGAGACTCCAAGGGCTCTTTTCCTCTTCTATTTATTGTATCTTTTAATCCTCTTTAAGGAACCTCTTGAAGAGCAGTGTTTTGTTCAATGAGAATACTTTTCTTGACTCTAACGAGTAAAGTTTATATGGTATCAGAGCTTGGCTCTACTTGAGTGCTTCTCTTAGTTAGAAGCTGTTTGAGTGCTTCTTTTAGTAAGAAGCTAAAGACTGTTGATCAAAGAGTGCTCCTTTTTAGTAAGAAGCTGAAGACTATTGATCAAAGACTTACACGTCTGCTGGAGTGAATGCTGAAGTGCTGTTCAAAGCTTGAAGATTCAAAGAACAACAAGCTGACCGAGATCTGTTGATGTTGTATCAGTGTTGCTGGAAGTGCTGATTAAGTTAGAACTGATGTCAATTCTGACATATTGTTTTGGAGTGATCTGTTGGTGATGTACTAGCATTATTAGAAACACCAATCGAGGTTGAAGTTGCTGTCAACTATGACATACTGATGTGGATCATTTATGGCAGAACATATTGACTGTCTTGAAACTGGTACGCTTTCTTTTTCTATTCAAAAGGCAGGCCAGTTTGCTTTTCCAATGGATGAAGGATTATCTCCCTCTAGCCCCTTCTTAAACTTACTGCTATATTATATGAGCTTCAACCATAAACCACCATATAGGAGGGAAAGGTCTTTGGGGTTATATTGATAGTACTGAAACTGAGCCTACAATAAGTCTTTAAAACCATAGATGGAAAAATTGATGAGCTAAATGGAAATGAGAGAGATAAGGCAGTTAAGGAGTTGTGAAAAGAAAAGGAAAGAATGGAAAACCAAACATCACAAGGTGATGCCTTGGTTAATAAACAGTGTGGATCCAATCGTTAGCGCCCAGTTAGCTCAATTTGATTTAGCCCCACGAAGCATGGAAGTACTTCAAAGAGACGCATACAATCAAAGATGTGGAACGTAAATGGAATTTGCAAGTAAAAATCTCTAAATTCCAGCAAGGAGACAAGTCCATGAAAGAATGTTATGGAGAGTTCTCTCAATTGTGGGATGAATTGTCTACCTTTGAACCAAAATGCAAGGATCCCAAAGATATCTTACTTAGAAAAAAAACAGATTCAAGAGGATTTTGGTTGAGGGTTTTCCACGTGGTTTTTTCCCTCTCGTTGAGGGTTTTCCACATTACATCTGTGTTCGATCATTATTTCTCGTGTTTCTACTACTTCTACATGGTATCAGAGCAGACGATTTCTCGGAAAGAACTTGAAAAATGAGAACATTGCACTGATAAACAACAAGTGGTTCTGAAAAACGTTGGCTTGTTAATGATGCCCTACAGTTTGGGCATGTTCGTCGGACACTGGTTCAAGTGACCGCGTTGGTGTTGACCAGAGAGAGATCACACGTTCCGAAGACGGTATCTGGGCATCAAGAACTGAAGGGCCAGGAGAGCCGCTCGCTGAGACAGATAGGGTGAGAGGTCCGACGTGGAAAAGGCTTGTCCTTGGTGTTGACATGACTCGAGTGAAGGAGCATGTGCACAGGTTGGCAGCACAGCTTGGAAATTTGTGACTTAGTGGTCGTCGGAGATGTTCCGGACTTTACTAAAGAAAAGTGCAAACAGTGATAGAAAAGTGAGAAGAACCTAAGGTTGGACTAGAGGCAAAACACTCGATAAGGCAGGTAGCCGCGAATGACGGGTGCAACAGTTCAACGGACGAAGGCTCAATTGAAAAGAAATGAAGGGAACGGTTGATGAATTTCTCTTGCCCGGGGCGAAGTCACTGACGACAGTGACGATTTTGGCGGTGGGAGAATCTTGTCAACCGACTGTGTCTGGCCCGGCCAAGCCAGTAAAAGATTATGCTGCTTGACCAGCTTAGGCATAGCTCGGGAGGCATGTGGGATTCAATCAGACGTGGAGTCAAGCTGAAAGCAATGCACGTGGAATATGCAGCGCGGTGGTGCAGCGACGAAGCGTATAAATGCATCAAGGTCATCAATCCCTTTGGAAGTGCAAGTCCGTCGTTGGGGAATCAGGTAGGTTCCCCACGCATAGCGTTTGGATGCGCAAGGAGGTGCGCATGGGTTAGGGGCACTTCCCCCAGTGGATGCATATGTTGCATCCACAACCGCGTAGAGTCACGCGGGGACGAGTAAGTGAATGTTCGTCGTCGATTAGGGCGATGGTCGGCCGCCTTGTTTAATGACATATAGTCGTCAACTGGCTTCGGCTGGGGACTTCCTCCCAAGGGAAGTCTACCCCCACCCAAATTTTGCATGGAAGTAGATAGACACTTGGAAGAATGTTGATGCTCTGACAGGGCCTCAAGGCCACGGCTTGCCGATGGCCTACTATGGGATAAACTTGGGTGATGGTGTGCCGAGTGCGTAGCACTCCTTGTCTAGTCCACAGTCCCAAAAGATTGATGAACGCTTCCGCTAAACTAAGAGAGAGACAGGCTGGCCGAAGGCTTTAGGGAAAACCTTCGGCGCCGCGCGGGCTAGCCCATGACAAATGGTATCAGAGCCGGGAACTTTTTTGCCCGCCGTGACTAGTTTGTGAACTTTTTCGCCGGCCGTGAAGTTCCGGCCCTGACCTTTCCATCGCTCGACGCCCTTCGTCGACCAGATCCCGCGGCTGCCCTTGGTCCGCCGTAGTCGCCATTTTTCTTGCCGTTTGCCCCTCTTTGCCACCGCGAGTTCCGGTGAAGGCCCGACACCTACTACTCTGTCGCCTACCATCGCTAGCCATTGGACGGTCGTCGCTAGTTGTGCTTGAGGTTCCCAACGAGCGTGGAGTTCTCTATTGGCATCGCTCGATGCTTCCCTTGGTCTTGCCGTGGAGTTCCGGTGTCTGTGAGATTATGGTTGTCATGACCTGTTCCGCCCAGCGCTGCTGCCTTCGTCTGTCGTCGGGTGCTAGTAGACGCCACCACTGCCTTGCTTGCTGCAGCTCTTGCACAACTGCTCTCCTTGTTGTTCCCTATTACCGTTGGTAGTCCAGGACTGTTCGCTACCACTATGAAGTTCCGGTGGTGGTCATCTTATCGCCGTGGAGTTTCAGCGCTCATGCATTCAATTGTGTCGTGGATCAGTGTTGTCTTCATCACCTCCGTGCTGCGATTGTCGTTGCCGTCGTCGCTCTGCATTGGTCGTTTCTGCTCTCTGTGTGGTTGTCTCCTATACAGCTTCCATTTGGTGCCCTTATTGCAACCTTTGTGAGCTTTCGTGATGACGGATTCTCGTATGAGAGAGTGGATTATTGATAGTGGTGCTACCCACCACATGACTGGCGATCCTAAGGTCTTTCATGGGTATAAGCTGTTGTCAGGAAAAGAACGTGTGTCTCTTGCCGATCGTTCCTCTATTTTTGTTGCTGGGAAAGGGAGTCTCTCACTTTTGAACAAGTTCTTAGTTCACAATGCTCTTCATGTTCCTCATCTTCCCTTGAACCTTCTGTCGATTAGCAAGATCACAAAAGAGTTGAATTGTGAACTTATTTTTTCTACTGATCGTTGTGTTCTGCAGGACTTGGTGACAGGAAAGATGATTGGGATTGGTTTGTTTTCGCAATGGCTATATCGTTTACCTATGTGTGCCGCTACTGCTGACAGCCGCCAACAAAATTACGAAGAGTAAAGAGGACTCCCTTCAATCGATTCTGCGTTCGCATGAGCGCCTTGGACACCTTCCTTTTGGAATTCTGAGACAGTTATTTCCTTATTTGTGTTTCAGGTTAGATATGACTATGGTGTCTTGTGATGTTTGCCACCTGGCCAAACATGTTAGGGCTTCATACCCTGTGTCTAACCATCGTTCTAACGAGGTGTTTGCCATGAGTCATTCTGATGTGTGGGGGCCTTCGGGAATTCCTTCTTGTCATGGTTTTCAATATTTTATCACCTTTATAGATGATTGTTCTCTGAACACCATTGTTTACTTGCTAAAAGACCGTAGTAAAGTTCCTACTGTCATAGAAACTTTCATTACTTATGTGGAAACTCAATATGGAGCATCTGTTAAGACCTTTTGGTCTAACAATGCTCGTGAATATACGTGTCAGTCTGTTGATAACTTCTTTTGAGAAAAGAGAATTGTTCATGAGACTTCATGTAGTTATACTCCTCCCCAAAATGAAGTTGCTGAACGAAAGAATCACCAGTTATTGAATATGACTTAGGCTCTTCTTTTTCAATGTTATGTTCCAAAAAAGTATTGGGGGGATGCTGTGTTGACCAATGCGTATTTTATCAACCGTTTGCCTAGTCATGTGTTGAATGGGCAGACGCCTCATTCTATGTTACCAGGGAGTCATAAACCTTTCTCTCTTCCACCCAGAGTTTTTGGTTGTGACTGCTTTATTCACGATCATAGTCCTCATATTAAAAAGCTTGGTCCAAGGTCTATTAAGGGCATATTTATAGGTTATTCTTCCACTCAAAAAGGATACAATTGTCGGGACCCTTCCACTGGTTGTGCCAATGTTACGAAAGATGTCACATTCCTTGAACATGCTTCCTATTTTGGTGAGAATTCTCTTCAGGGGGAGAAGTCTATGTCAAGGGAAGAGTATTCTTCAAGTCAAGATATTCAGTTCACAGATTTCCTGGACTATAGGCGGGACGAGAGTCAAGTATTTGATGAAAGGGTTGTACTGGGACTGAGGAGGAACGTAGTCACCTTTTTGGGCAAGTTTACTCTAAGCGAAGAGTCTATACAGATGAGGTGACAGGTACAGATGAGGTGACAGGTGGTGAGAATTCTACTCCCAATCCAGTTAGTCCTTCCCTGGATGATCCAAGTCATGCTCGGGAGAAACAAGTTGAAGAAGACATTCAGACTGTTTATGCAAGTGAAGAGCTTCTCATCACCCTGCGAAAGGGTGTCAGGTCATGTACTCAACATCCTATTAGTAACTTTGTTTCATATTCTAGACCGAGCAAAGACTACAAATGTTTGTATCTTCTATTTCTTTAGTTGTGATTCCTAAGAATGTTGCTGAGGCTCAAAATGATCCCAAGTGGGCTGATGCGATGCAAGAAGAAATGGAAGCCCTAAGAAGAAACATGACATGGGATGGGAAGTTGTAAAGATTCCTGAGGCAGCTCACGTGGTTGGATCCAAGTGGGTCTACACCATCAAAATACAAACCAAATTAAAGTGTTGAAAGATACAAAGCTCGTCTTGTGGCCAAGGGGTTTAGTCAGAAATATGGGATTGATTACTTAGAGACTTTTGCTCCAGTTGCGAAAATGAAAACAGTCAGAGTTGTTATTTCTCTAGCTGTGATGAAGGAGTGGAAGATGTACCAACTGGATGTGAAGAATGCATTTCTCAATGGCGAAGAGGAGGTGTATATGCGAATGCCCCCAAGATATGAAAAACCAAAAAAATGTTGTAAACTGAAAAAGGTTTTATATGGCCTCAAGCAATCACCCAGAGCATGGTTCGAATGACTCAGACGAGTAATGCAACATTATGGCTACAATCAAGGGAATGGAGACCACATTCTGTTTGTGAAGAGGAAAGAAGGGAAGGTCACTCTGTTACTTGTTTATGTGGATGACATGATTGTTACAGGTGATGATGAGGATGAGATCACAAAGCTAAAAGTGTTATTTGCTGCCGAATTTGATCTCAAGGATCTTGGTAAACTGAGGTACTTTCTTGGTATTGAGATTGCTAGGCCTAGTACCGGCCTTGTGTTAAATCAACGGAAATACACACTAGATCTATTCGATGAGACCGATAAGCTGGGGTGTAGACCAGCTCCTACTCCTCTTGATGCTGGGCACAAGTTGAGCCTTAGAAATGGGGAGCTGCTCTGTGAAGAAGCCAAAGGAAGATATCAACGTTTTTTTGGGAAGTTGATTTATCTTACCCTCACTAGACCAGATATCACTTTTGCTGTGAATGTACTGAGTCAATTCATGCATGCCCCTACTGATGCACACTTCAAGGCTGTGGACAGAATATTGTGTTATTTGAAGAGGAATCCTGGCAAGGGGCTTTTATATGTGAAACAAGAGCCTGTTGAGATCGAAGGGTATTTTGATGCTGACTGGGCAGGTTGTGCTGATACTAGAAGGTCTACCTCAGGGTACTGTGTCTACTTAGAAGGAAACTGGCAGAGGCTGAGTATAGAGCTATTGCTATGGGAGTGTCAGAGTTCCTATGGCTGAAAATATTGCTAACTGATATCGGGATAGAGATTGGAGGACCTATGAAGATGTACTGTGACAACAAGTCTGCAATCAACCTAGCAAATAACTCTGTCCTACATAATAGAACAAAGCATGTTGAGATTGATCGCCACTTTATCCGTGAGAGGATTGATGCTAAAGAGTTAAACTTACCTTACATGAAGTTGGAAGACCAAACTGCTGATGTTCTGACTAAAGAACTATCTTCAACTTCTTTTTAGAGAAATGTATCCAAGTTGGGCATGTTTGATATGTATGCCCAACTTGAGGGGGAGTGTTGAAGCATGTAAAGATGGGTCTTGGGATCGGATCTGAGTCCAGACCCGATCCAGCTTGTAGCCCTTGTTGGGCCTTACTTAAAGACTTGTAACCCTAATTTGGGTGTTAATGAAGTTCTAAGAGAGAGAGAGTCTGGCGGCTAGTGGGCACTAGACCTCCTCACCCGTGGTTTTTTCCCTCTCGTTGAGGGTTTTCCACGTTACATCCGTGTTCGATCTTTATTTCTCGTGTTTCTACTATTTCTACAGTCTACACTCATACCCACACCCGAACCCACATCCGTACCCATGCGACATAGATAGTCAAGCAATCATCGCATCAGGGTCAAATACAATTTCCCAATTCCCCGTTTCGATGAAATGCTAGCTGGTGCTCACATATTTTTTGAAATTGAAGTAAAAAGTGGGTTTTATCAGATTCGCATACGGGAAGGAGATGAATGGACAACGGCATGCAAGATTCGAGATGGGGTGTATGAATGGCTCGTCGTGCTGTTTGGGCTCTCCAACGCCCTGAGCACAATCATGACCCAACTCTTGTGTCCTTGTTTAGGAAAGTTTGTAATAGTTTATTTCGATGATTATAATAGTTTATTTTGATGACATTCTTATTTATAGTCAATCTGTGTCCGACCACACCTCCCACCTCTGGGAAGTTTACAGAATCTGAGAAAGGAAAAACTTTTCTTAAATGCAAAAAAAGTGTGAATTTCTTATTGATAGATTAACTTTCTTGGGTTTCATTGTTCCTACAGAAGGGGTCAAGGTGGATCCTTCAAAGGTGCAAGCCTAGTTGATTGGCCTACTCCTCAAACTCCAAGGGAAAACCATAGTTTCCATGGATTGGCCTTCTTTATTGACGGTTCATACGAAGATTTAGTACAATTATGGCCCACATCACTAAGTCCCTTAAGAGTGCTAGCTTCGTATGAAACTCAAACGCTGCAGCTGAGAAGGCTTTCCCAGCTTATCAAAGACAGGATGACATCTGCCGCTGTGTTAGCCTTACCGGATTTTCTTAAAGGTTTTTGAAGTTGAATGTGATGTGTTGAATGTGGGTATTGATGATGACTTGAGCTAGAGTAGAAAACCAATCAGCATTCTATAATGAAAAGGTTGCTCAAGCCAAGCGCCACCACGCCACTTATGATCTGGAATTCTACGTCGCAGTGTAAGCCTTGTGCTACTGGCGGCATTACTTGATTTCAAAGGAGTTTGTTTTATACACCGACTATGAAGGTTTCATGTTTTTGAACAGTCAAAAGAAGCTTGGCCAAGGCATGATAAGTGGGTCCGCTTCCTGCAAGAATATACATTCTCTATTAAACATCAATCAAGAACTCTTAAGAAAGTTGCTAATGCCCTTGGTAGGAAAAATAACTTTCTTATGTCCATGTCAATCCACGTCCTTGGATTTGATGATTGTAAGGAGCTATATGCAAATGACCCTAATTTCCAAAAACCTTGGGAGGATTGTCTTGCCAAAACAAATTCTGCAAATACTCAGTTGAATATTGGAGGATGAAAGGGACGTGAGAGAGAGAGAGAGAGAGAGAGAGAGAGAGGAAACTTTCTTGTTGCATTCACGTAACCCTAATCTCTTTTAAAAGAGATTAGGGTGTTGACTACATATTTACAATTTCAGTCCACTAAAATAGAAGAAAACAATAAGTAGACCCTTGTCTACTTTTTAATATTTCAGAAAGACTCAAATTAACTCTAGAAAACTTTAACACTCCCCCTCAAGCTGGAGCATAGATATCAATCATGCTCAGCTTGTTACATCCTCTCAAGAAATCTCCAATGGGAAGAGTCTTAGTAAACATATCAGTTGCTTGGTCTTCAGAGGAAATGTGGATCGTGCTAATGACTCCTTGGACCAAGTCTCGAACATAATGGCAATCCACTTCAATGTGTTTCGTCCTCTCATGAAAAACAGGGTTATTTGCAATGTAGGTAGTCTCTGTTATCACAATACATCTTCATAGGAAGTTTCACTGAAATTCCCAATTCTATAAGCACTGATTTGACCCATGACATTTCAGCCGCCGTTTGAGCCATAGCTCTATATTCAGACTCAGCACTCGATCTAGTAACCACATTTTTTTTCTTGCTCCTCCAAGAAATAAGATTCGCACCAATAAAAACGCAAAAAACCTGTAGTAGATCTTCTATCATTTACTGACCCTGCATAATCAACATCACTATATGTTTCTATGTCCACACATTCTCCTTTTTTGAACCATAACCCTTTTCCCGGGGCTGATTTCAAGTATTTTATCACCATTAAAGCAGCCTCCCAATGAACTTTCTGAGGTTTCTCCATGAATTGACTAAGCTTATTTACAGCAAAGCTAATGTCAGGACGAGTGATGGTCAAATATAAAAGTTTCCCTATCAGAGATCTGTAAGAACGAGAGTCAAAAGCCTCTGATTCATCATCATGCATATGAATCCGAGGATTCATGGGAAGTGTAGCAGGTTTGGCTCCCAATAACCCTGTTTCTTGCAGAAGATCAAGAACATATTTCCTTTGAGACATCACAATCCCTTTACTACTACGAGCCACTTCAATACCAAGGAAATATCGAAGTTGACCAAGATCTTTTGTGACAAAGTGTTTTTGTAAGAACTCCTTTATCTGAACTATCTCTTGAGTATTTTCTCCAGTGAGGACAATATCATCAACATATACAATCAATATCACTATACCAGAAGTCCCTCGCTTGATAATTAACGAGTGATCAAGCTGGGATCTTTGAAATCCACATTTAGAGACAACCTCACTTAGCTTATGGAACCATGCACGAGGACTTTGTTTAAGTCCATAGATAGCCTTTTTAAGTTTGCATACCTTGGAACACTTCCCCTGTCGTTCAAAACCAGGTGGTTGATGCATATAGACTATTTCAGAGAGATCACCATATAGAAATGCATTCTTCACATCAAGCTGAAAAAGAGGCCAATCCTGCTGAATTGCGAGAGATATAATTAGGCGAATAGTACCTAACCGTGCCACAGGCGAGAACGTCTCGAAGAAGTCCACCCCATAAGTCTGTGTATAGCCTTTAGCCACAAGACGAGCTTTGAATTGCTCTACAGACCCATCAAAATGATATTTGATGGTGAATACCCATTTAGAGCCAACAACATCACAATTCAACGGTAAGTCCACCAAGTCCCAAGTCTCCCTAGAAAGAAGAACATCCATTTCTTCATGCATAGCATGCTTCCATCGTGAATCTAATAAGACTTGGTGGTGAGAGGTCGGAATAATATGACTAGTCATAGCTCGATCAAACTGCACCAAACTTGTGCTCAAATGGTCCATAGAAACTGAGTTAGAAATCGGATGTCGTGTGCACTGTCGCTGGCCCTTGCGAATAGCAATAGGTAGATCATCTGCAGAATAGTCATCATTTCTTCCTGAGTCAGTCTTATCATTAGAACTTACCTCATGAGAAGACGTTGGTGGGCGGTTAGGAAAGGGACCTTGACGTCGGGTATAGACTATTGGAGGATCAAGAAAACGGTCACCTAACAATGGTAGAGAGGACGGGATCGACTCAAGTGATATTGGGGGAATAGGAAGAGGAATAGACATGGGAAGCTCAGACACAGTGGTACTTGGAGCGGAAAAATAAAGACGAGACTCAAAGAACATAACATCTGCACTGACAATCTCTTTCTTGGTATGGGGATCAAAAAATCGATAGCCTTTTTGATTGGCAGAATAACCAATGAACACACATTTGACAGTTTGGGCAGCAAGTTTGTTTTTGTTTGGGCCCAAGATGTGTGCAAAACAAGTGCATCCAAATACTGTAGGAGGTATATGAAATAATGGTCGATCTGGATATAGTATTTGAATGGGGATGCGTTCTTGAATGGCAAACGAGGGCAATCTGTTAGTGAGATAACATGCGGTAAGAATAGGATCACCCCAAAAATAGGCAGGCATATGAGTATGCAACATGAGGATACGGGCCACATTTAGAAGTTGTCGATGTTTGCGTTCAGCAACACCATTTTGTTGGGATGTGTGAGGACATGTATATTGTGGTCGGATCCCATGATTGACATAAAATTGGAGTAGAACTGAAGATTTAAATTCAAGAGCATTATCAGTGCGAATATTTTTTACAACAACACCAAACTGAGTTTTTATTTCATTGACAAACTTCTGAAGAATATAGATGACTTCAGACCTGTCCCGTAACAAAAATACCCAACTGACTCTAGTAAAATCATCAACTAAAACAAGGTAATACCAGAAACGTGAACGACAGGAAACAAGACTTGGACCCCAAACATCAACATGCAGAAGATCAAAGGGACTTTGACTCGATGGACTTTGACTTGAAGGGAAACTACTACGTGTATGCTTGCCTAACTTGTAACGCTTGTGTTTTTGGGTAGGTCGGGTCGGGTCGGGATCCAGACCCGGACCCGCAGCTTACCACCGAAGAGCCCGACGAGTTCTCCTTCGTCGTCGTCTCACTCTCCCCCTTTCGTTACCTTTCTTGCCGATAGGAAGCTTCACGCAGAGAAGAAGAAGACGAAGGTGGAGCAGTCGTCGGCGGCGACGGAGGTGGGGTAGACGATGCCAGAGGTGGCGGCGGCGGTGGCGGCTTGGTAAACTCTCTCCCTCTCTCTCGTGCGATTTCCTGTTGTTGCCGCACGTCCCCTCTTCTTCTCTCTCGCCATTCTCTTTTTCTTTCCGCTAGCTCCTCTCCCGCTCGACCCTCTCTTCACTCGCACTCACGTCCCCACCTGTTCTCTCCCTCTTATCGCACGAATTTAGCCTTGCTGTTTTCCCCCTTTTTCTGTCCGAACCTCTCTCTCTCTCTGTTTTCAATTGCCTCACGTGCCCTAAGTGAGTTTTTCTCCCCATGTTGCCTAATTTTTTTCCCTTTCTCCCAATCCAGCGTTTTCTTACTGTTTCCAGTCGGTGTGTTAGGGTTCCAGCTGGGGAGAATGTGGTTTTCCCCTCCTAGCAGCGACTAGGTGTTGCGGTGGTGGAGGTTTGGTGCGAAATCTTGTCGTTTGGGGATCGTGGGAGCACGTGAGGTGGCTGTTGAAGGCGTTACAGCAGCTTGGACGGTTGTTTTGGGGTGAGCAAGGTCTAATTAAGCTTATATTGA
>JAANDH010001053.1:0-91509 GCA_011799765.1 Nymphaea thermarum
TCGAAGTATAACCCACGTCCAGATTGAGCAAAGGAAAGATAAGAGAGAGAGTAGGAAAAGAGAAATGAGGAAGGGAGGTGAGATTTACATTCTCACACAACCCATTTATAGTGATCCTTCCACACAATTTACAAGAGGAGTTACATAAGGGGTCTCTAGTTCCCAAGAGACATGACTTTTCATCTTTCAACATACATGATTTTTCATCTCTCAAGAGACATGACTTTTCATCTCTCAAGAGACATGACTTTTCATCTCTCAAGAGACATGTCTTTTCATTTCCTAAGAGACATGACTTTTCTTTTTGTAACAGACATGACTTTTCATTGGATCTGGATCAGATTAACATCTTATCACTACTTGTACTGAGATTTGATGTTTTTTGTGATAGTCTTATGATAATTCTTAATTTTATTCATTAGTTTTTGTGCCTTGAGGGCACAATCTGTGAGTTCCTTGGGTAGTTAAACGTTAAAGCTTTGTCAAGATCTCTTTGTTTTTTTAAAAGACTGGTCCCTTTCTTGGGGCATAAATAAGACAACTAGACAGTACTGTTCATATTTAGTTACATGGTTCATTATTAAAACATAAAAGCACAGGTTATATGACACAGTTGAGCAGCCATTCGGACTAAATTCATGCTAAAATTAGGTGTATCAAACCTTCGTACTTCCATAATATGAATAACAACTGACGTGCCACCTATGGACCAAATTCCTGTGAGGCTAAATATAACATAGCTTGTCAACTTTTCCGTTTCTCAAACATATGCAATTTCAATTTTCAACACCACAAACTATTTGAAAAAACATTGTTTCTTTGCTTCTACGGGCCATCCCGTTTGTTCATATTCTCGTCATCAGTAGGAAATGGTGATGCAACATGCCTCAGGAAAGTCCTGCATTCTATTAATAAGGTTCCACTGGACAGAAACGTTGTTAAAAGGCAAAAACAAAGAAATTACCTATCTGCAATACACCATAAGGTCCCAAAATCGGTTCTTCTATTTACACCCAGGCTTGTGTTTGGACATGCGATGGGCTTAATTTTGCTATGTACTGTTACCAAAGTTAATGGCTTCTGAATATATCAAGACAGAGCATGACTGACCTTCTAACTCAGCAAGCTCCTCCTCTGACCTGCACTGGAAATAGATAATCAACGGTGACTAGTGGACTTTATGATACTTACGTAGTGCAATAGCAAACAATTCAAACCCAAGCTTTCGACAAAAGATTACTCTTGATTGTTTAGTGAAAGCGATGTTCGACAAAAAATACTAATGCTTGTTTAGTGAAAGCGATAAAGTAAATAATGATAAAGACATGGCTTGACATATGAGGTCGTCCTTCATCAATCACTTAAAATATTAATAATTGAATGCAGTGGCCTTTCATAATTTGCATAAAAAATGCGTGAGAACAAATCTTGAGATGAAGTAGGCGCTTGACTTCAACAAAATTTTGGAATCCACGATGGAAAAATGACAGCCAGCTTTACGCCGTCCATGACAAGCTTGTACAAGGACACTCTGTCTGAAAAGGAAACCAAGTAGAGATTCTCTTTTCCCTTTTAGTGAACAGATACAAAAGTTTCGGCGACGAACACAATCTGGATTCGGGAAGAGAAAACTATAACAAGCAGGCATCCAACATTCACGTTAGCGACATGCAGTTTCTTCCCCATCATCATCCCCTCTCACCCTCCGCAAATTATACATGAAGTGCTGACCTTCAACAATAAAAAATTAAGCTTCAACTAAGCCAATCCAACCATTCACTGGTACGTTTCTCAAATAACAGCCAACCTAATGAGAGATCACTATATGGCAAACACTCTAAGCACGAATAGGTTTTTCGCAGCATCGGATTACTATTTCAACCTATAACAGGATTAGAAACCTCAACTTGCAAGAAAGTAGGGAAAGAGAAAAGACGCACTCAAAGAGAAAAAAGCAGAAGCCCATTTTTAGGAACGTTAATCGCGTTCATACGATTTTATAATTTACTAATTCGCGTTCATACGATTTTATAATTTACTAATTCACAAAGAAAAGTACTCTGCACTAAATTATAAAAAAAAACTTGAGAGAGAGAGAGAGAGAGAGAGAGGGTACCAGTAAATTGTAGAGTCCATTTGTTTAGGAAGGATTCTTATGTAAGGGCTCCAATCAGATTTTTCACCCACTGCCATCTCACGCAAGATAAACAGCGCGATGCGAATCCAAGGATTGCTTCCTGAACAGACCGGGCCGATGACGGAAGCGGCAACGGTGTCCAAGTTGATCCAAGTCCTTTTGGGCACCTCGACCACCACCTCGTTCCTGCCAATGTCCTTCTGCGCCACCAAACCCAAGCCCTCCCGCACGAACCCCGGCTTCACAGAGGGAAACGACACCCCCTTCTCTCTGAGCCACCCTTGGAAGCTGCCGAGGACATCGAGGTCGGCCTGGGATTTCTGGAGGCAGAGGACGGAAAGGCGCCTCTTCCAGCAGATGGGCACTCTTGATGAGGGTGAGGGACAGGCGAAGGGTGGCGGTGGCGCCTTCTTTGTGAGGAAGGAAGGAATTGCTGCTGGGCATCTTGCTCGCGAGGGCAAGGATAACAAAGGAGCCATTTCTCCACTGGGCGGAGTGGGGTGGTACGCTGGGCTGATGGTGCACTGGGGAGGCAGCCTGCTGCTTCCCACTCTCTTGCACAAAACTGATAAACAAGAAACCAATCGTGGCTCTTCAATCACTTATCCACACATATATATATATATATATATATATATATATATATATATATATATATATATATATATATATATATATATATATATATATATATATATATATATATATATATATATATATATATATATATATTCAAAATCACCTACCCATTTAATTAAAAACATTCGATGGAATGGTTTAAAAAAATAAAAATTTGATGGGCATTTTAATCATTCCATATTATGTCATACTATTTTGTTTATGTTTTTTTCATTAACTATGGTTTAAAAAAATAAAAATTTGATGGGCATTTTAATCATTCCATATTATGTCATACTATTTTGTTTATGTTTTTTTCATTAACTATCCATTTGGTTTAAATAGACTATTTTAATTAGATAGTTGGGTGGTTCTAAATAACTAAGGGTCATATTATGTCATACTATTTTGTTTATGTTTTTTTCATTAACTATCCATTTGGTTTAAATAGACTATTTTAATTAGATAGTTGGGTGGTTCTAAATAACTAAGGGTCTGTTTGATGGGTAAGAAATATCATGTGGTGATGAAAATAAAATTTAAATTTTCAAAAATGATTCTTATTTGTTAAACATGGGATGAAAAAAAAAAGGTTGAGGTGATTTTGAAACGATATTTTTAGAAGCCTAGTCCTACCTCAAAAGGTCAGACAAGATTTTTTAGACAAAAAAACAGACCCGTTGAGGCTCCATAAATTGTTTCTTTACCTTTGGTGTTTTCACCTTCTTTCTTTCCATTTTTTTTGATACATAAAAACGGTTTATAACTCTATTAATCAACTATAGCACGAGGTTGAGTTATACCAATAAGATCCCCATCAATCAATCGATAGAAATGTTTAGGCGGATTGGTAAGAATGGTCACTCCAAAGGATACTTAAAAAGTTCATGAGGTAAGCAAATCGGCGCACATATTAGTTTATATGTACATATGACATACTTCTAATTTCGCCTCAGTAATTCTTAACAATGTTTTACTATTTGTAATAAAGGGTCACGAAGATGCATTTCTTTTAAAACTTTATTAGCAAGAAAGCTGATTCAACAATAACTTTATGAAAGCCACATTCCCAAGCTAATTTCAAACAATAAAAAATAACAATAAGTTTAGCCTTAGTTATATGCCAATAAGCCAAGTAAAAGAAAATAAACCAAGGATCCCATGCTTTCAAACTAAGAAGAATGTTTCTAGGAAATATCTTCCAATCCTATCACACACTCAACAAAAATGGAATAGGAAGGAAATTTCTCATTCCATTTTTCTTGGAAATAAGTTTCCATGATCTTATTTCTCATTCTATATTTCTAATCCATCAAACAACCCCTAAAGTTTTGGGTGAATGGTTAACTCTAGCTATTTAGAATTATCTAACTATTTAATAAGATTGTTCATTTAAAGCAAATAAATGATTGAGAGAAAAAAAAAAAAGTGTAGATTAATATTAAATGATAAAAGATGTCATTTTTGTTTTTTTGTTTTTTAACTATTCATCATGTTAGATCAGATGATCTTAATTAGATAGTTGGGTGACTTTATAAAACTAAGTATCATTCAATTTTCACACATATATATATATATATATATATATATATATATATATATATATATATATATATATATATATATATATATATATATATATATATATATAAGCAAAAAAAGAGATATTAAATTTGTCTTAATCTGTTTATAAATATTAATTTGATAGAAATTATGTTTTCGTATGACTTACTTTATAAAAATTAATTTTTTTACTATCAAAATTTTCATGTTGAGCCGTTCATTTTCAAATATAAAAAAAAGATATTATTAAAGTAAAAAATGACTAGCTTAACATATGTTTCTCATCAAATCACTATTAAAATCATACAAGTTGAACACTACTTTAATAATTAATTTTAATAGATCCGGATTTTGTTCTTTAACCTGTTCGAAGTGTACTGTACAAGTCACAAAACCATGACAAAATAGTAAACTTAAGATCCAAAATACGAGGACCACAATTAACAATAATAGAAAGAGCCTTCCACGAATATGGACGGCCAGGGCCCTTCACAAACAGTCTCCTCCTTTTGGAAATCTCTCCTCCGACCCAATTGTGTAGAATTCGGGCATATCTTGCTGACCTTTTTTGTGATGGAGCCAGCTTTCCATAAACATCATTTGCTAAAGTTTCAAATAAAATCAGTGGTGAAGTCAGGATTTTTTTTTTTTCAGAGAGAAACAAATTATAGTTTCAAAATTTTAATAGAAGCCAAAATATAATTGTTAATTTTTTTATATAAAATAAATGAATTTTCTAAAAATTATCATGTAAATTTAAAAAAGAAAAAATTGAGAGGGGAAGGGGGTCAGGGCCCCTGCCAAACAAATCCACCGGCAAACCCATTTGCAGGTTTAAAGCATAAGTAAACGCCTGTCCAGATTCGGGTGACCAACCGGACATCAACGATCTCCATTTTGGTCTGACAACCATCCATGACCTGAATTTTCGGTAACTCGCAAGCAAAAGTTGTTCCTCCGAACTGATTGAGCCCTACAATGGCTGATATTCGAGTGCCAAAAAAGCAGAGGACTTTACTCTTTTCCTTGGTTTTAAAAACGGCCGATACGTGCCAATATGCATCGAATGATATGGCGTTTTCTATGTAAGATGGGGAATGATATCTACAACGCTGCAAAGTTATTGTGCAACCAATCGCATTTTAACAACAAAATAGTAATATACATTGTTTTTGCTTCAACCAATCGCATTTTAACTTGAAACATCGTTTTTGAACTGCTTGGCTAGCAAGAGCTGCTATTACTTGGAGGAAGTCGGTTCCCAATCAAACGACATAAACAATAAAACTATGGAAAAGTTTTGTGCATACTTTTAATAACGATAACACGAATATGGCAGGCAAACTAGCTACAAGTTCAAAGGGACAATCATTTGCACAAGCTAATGATCGCAACTGCGGGGTGAAAGTTAGCTATGCCTACAATCTCCAAAGCGTCGCCACGATTCTTGGTAGCGGAAACAAGTTGTTAGCACACACACATAAATGATGTTGCGTTAAACTTGAGGATAGCAGGCAGAAGGACCAACCCTCATTGATCTTATGGATTACAATTTTTGAACCAAAAAAACTTATCATTAAATAGGTCGTAGCTATGATTTCTGGTTTGTCCGTCAAACGACAACCATCAGTAACGTAGAAGATCTTGGGCGCTACAGCAAATTTCTCATTTTTATTCTACCATGGCAGACGCGTGCTTGTGGAAGTCGGTATCCTCAACGAAGTCAAAGATGTTGCCTGTTAATGTTACATGCATCCTCATAGATCATCATAGACGTCTTCAGATAAATATGCCTTAAAGGATACACACAAATAAGGATATCAATGGATCAGACTCAAATTGAATATTCACCAAACTGTTTTAAATAAGTCAAATATGCACTTAAAATCCAATCAAAAAATCAGATTGCATTCAGATTTAAGAAATGACATTCAATCGGATTCAAATTCAGTTTCGAGTAAATATCTAATTGTCAATATAGCAAGCTAAATTTCCCTATATTTAGTATCCAAACATTTTGAAAGTCGGTTCTTAACATACCACATCCATATACGTCTTCAATATTTCCGCTTACCTAGTTATAACAGTATGAGTCGCTCCGGATGGTTAAAAAGAGCTTTCGAAATGTACTAACTAAATAAAACACCCGTTCTCATACGTGGTATTCAACAGTAATATCAACATGGAGAAGGGTGATCAACATGCTTATTCACTAATTTCCTTGCAAGACGTTAAGCCATTTCTACGCTAAACCCATTGACTTCAGAGAATCGTGACCCGTTAAGATGATTTAAACAACAATTCATCTCAGAACGTTAGTTGTTTTTTAGCTTGGCTTGTCATCAGACTGATCGAAGAAGAGTAGCATGGATGGACAGACCTGTGAGAACTTACAAGATTTGGTTAGCAGTTATTTTTCATTTTACGCTATTGAAGAGATATAGCAGATCTCTACACGATCATCTATGGTGAAAAAGAGGTGATGGTTACTAGAAAATATTGTGAAGCAAAGAAATTTATCAAACTTGTTGGTACATATTGATATGCTTGATTCATTGAACATGATAGAGATACAAAATTATAGTTAAATAAATACAAAAAAATACATAAACTAATGAATCTTGTAGAGAGCGCAAATACATGCCCCTGCTTAGAGAGAACAGGCACCTTGAGTTCAATTTGAAGATTCATCAGGCAAGGAGAGCCACCAGGTCATCTAGCGACTTCAATGTCTTCTCATAAAATAAGTAGGACTCATACACCTTTGGCGTGCGCACATAGTAATCCAGCTATATCCAGGTACCAATAGAACCAGTAATCAGACTTTACAATTGAAACTCTGATGAAATATCTTACTGTTTCACAGCCCATCTTCTTAGTTTCCAAATCAAAGGAATCTCAAGGACCAAAAGGTTCCTCGATACACTACGACCTGCCTACTATAATGAGAAAAAAAAAAACTCTCTATTTTAATTATTCCATGGTAGGTCTTTTCCAGGATGCATGGTAGATCAAGTTAAAGAGGCATATTAGTCCAGGGATTGCAGACAAGATGTAAGCCTTCAAGCGTCATGGGCAAGCCTCCAATCATCACTAGCAATATTCTAGCATGCCAGAGACCATGATTACAAGAATGAAAATACGACATATAGCTTGCATTACCAACTGGGATGCCTGAATTCAGCCCTATTTTCAGCAGTAGTAATCAACTACTTAAGTTAGATATACAAACATGCGCTACTTGGGTGGTCGCTGATGGAGCAGCAGTACCTTCCTACTATCTAGACTACTAGGTTGATGAACTTTCTCGTTGAGGCTGAGATGGAAGAGGCCTAAGAAGTAGAATATATAAAATGCAGTAGTAGCCAAATCAGACTCACCAACAGTCACCTGGCAAGTATCCTTCTATTACTTGCCTGGCTGCTCTACCCTGCTCTTGCAGTAATATCCCCTGGTCGTTAAGCTAAATTGCTGTAACTTCCAGTGATATCCCTCCCCCTCCTAAACTCGGTCTACTCAACAAAGAAATCAAGCGGAGCAGAAGCGAAAAAGGAGATGACATGAGATGGAGTTGCAGAAGCAAGGTTTGCCTACCTCTGACATGTTGTCAACCAGCTCGTTGGCAGTCCTGATGTAAGTTTGCCGGCGATTCTCGGGCAAGGTCGCCAATGCGTTCTTCAAATCTGAGGAGAGATAGGAGGCCTTCTGGCGAATATAAAATATGACGTACCTCCATGACATGGTGTCCAACATATGCCTCAGCCCGTGCATCCCCTGTGCTGTCTGCCGAATCCTAGCAGCTGAGTTTTCTGGAGAAAGGTCGGGAAGGAAGAATCTTTCCAATATGAGCGAATGCGTCCCCCACTCTTCAGCCAGTGCCTGCCTACCTGCCGGGCACGTTCCCATAATGGGCATCGTAGTCATAATGGCCCGCCGGCTTATGGATCCTTCCCAGCAGGACTTGATCACGCTGCCCTTCTTTGGGGAGGTTTCTCGGTTAGTTGTTCTGCTCCTGCATATCAAGTCCGCCATGGATGGCATCGAAGCTCCTTTGCCTAAGACGTGCTTCATCGTTGTTTTTGCTGGTTCAGCTTTCAGAAGAGAGACAGGCGACATACTTAATTTAGTTAATATTAAGTCTTGCCAATGCCAAAGTTACTAGGTTCTGGGGATGCCAAGAGAGAGCATGGCTGACCTTCTAACTCACTAAGCTCCTCCTCGAACCTGCAAAAAAACCAACAGTGACTAATGGCCTTCGTGATACTCCCATGATGGAGCAGCAAACCAATCAAACCCAAGCTTTTAGACAAAAATTACTGATCGCTTACTGAAAGCTATAAAGTGAATAACGGTACAAAAGAGACATGGCTCGACGTATGAGCCGATCTTTCATCAATTGCTCAAAAATTTTAAGATTGAATATAATGGCCTTTTCATTATTTACAGGAAGAATGCGTGAAAGCAAATTTTCGAGAGGAAATAAGAGCTTCACTTCCAGAAAATTCTGGAATCCATGAAGGAAAAACTTAAGCCAGCTTAACCCCGTCCATAACAAGTTTGTACAGGGTCGCTAGGTTTGAAAAAGAAAACACTTTTTTCGCTTTCCTTTTTGTGCTCAGTGAACAGATTTAACCGTCTCCCCACCGAACGAGTCTAGACTCTTCCACAGAAAATTTTAGCAAGAAGGCATCTGATATTCACGCCAGTTAGATACAGTTTCAACATGATCTGGATATTGGAAGAGAAAATTTTAGCAAGAAGGGAAATGATATTCACGTTAGTTAGATATGGTTTCTTCCCCATCACCACCCCGCACCGACCTTCGTGAATTTTGCACCAAGTTCAGTCCAACAACAAAAAGAATGAAGTTTCAATTAAACCAATCAAAACATTCACTGTTACGTTTCCCCAAATAAGAGACACTTCAATGAAGACCACTATACGGCGAACACAAAATAATACTATAAGCACACCAGAACCAGCCGATCAGGACCAGACTGCTATTTGACCCTACAACTGGAATAACAAAAGCAGAACCCCTTGCAACAAAAGAGAGAGCAAAAAAACGAACGCAGAAAGAGAAAAGGGAAAAATGCCTCTTTTTCTAGTATGGCCACTTTAATAATACTCTCTCTCTTTCCAGAGAGAGAGAGAGAGAGAGAGAGAGAGAGAGAGAGAGAGAGAGTATACCGGTACATTGGAGAGTCTATGCTGTTTGGGAAGGAATATAAGCCCCTTATCTCTTATCCACTCTTGGAAGCTGCCGAGGGCCTCGTGGCCGGTCTGGGATTTCTGGAGGCAGAGGATGGACAGGTGCCTCTTCTGGCAGATGCATGCCCTTGATGAAGGACCCGAGAAGGGTGGGGGCGGTGCTCGCTTCTCTGTGAAGGAGCAAGGAAGATCAGCTGGACGTCTTGCGCGCGCAGGCAACGATGACAAGGAAGCCATTTTTCGGCTGGGGCGGCGTGGGAAATGAGATGGCTGGGCTGGTGGTGGTGGATGACTTGGGGAGGATGAAGCAGGCGCGCTGTGCCTAGCCGCTTTCCATGCCGCAGACTGGATAACCAACCGTGGCTTCTCAATCCCCTCTTATCCATGTAACTTGTATTTACATATTATACTGTGACGCCGGACCTGGTTGCGCGTCCGGACCGAGCTCTGCCAAAGGGCCTAACACGCAAACGCGTGATCATTTGTTTGGCTTTAAAATGTAAAGAAAAAAAATAAAAAAAAACAGCCATTCTAATATACTAATTGGGTGATTAACAACAAAGGACCGCTCAACTTATACTAAGAGGTGTAACAAATAGGTGATCAAGTTTTTCTTAAAATTTCAAAACACTATTTCCAAATACAAAATGTGAAATTAGAGGTGCAGTTTGCAAAATTGCTCCTCTCAAAGGAAAAATATTTTAAAAATAAAAAAATTAGAAAAACAAAGCAAAAACCTTTATGAGACGTTTAATCGACACCCCAAAACCAAGTTTTTGAAGTGTTCGAGTGACATCAAAATTAAGTTGAAGGAAAACCCAGTTTTGACAAAACCTATTTTGGTAAAAGAAAAAAATGAAAAAGCAATGAACCCCCTCAGGTTATTCATAAAAAAACGAGGTTTTTTTAACTTGTCACCTAAACAAATAAACCAAATTTTTAAAACTCATTAAAAAAAACTTTGTCAAACCAATATTTTACAAAACTGGGTTAGATGCACGAGAGGGTCATCAAAACACCACCTTAGTATCCTGCAATAGACCATCCATTTCCATAGATCTTCTTCTCCACAGGAAGTGTGTGCTTGAAATCTCTACTTCACTTATTCCCTTCCCTTCCCTTCTGGCTCCTCACCCTAGTGGCTTCCAGTTTTGGGTTATAACTTTCTCCCTTTCCTTTGGAACTTTCTCATATTGATGATGTTGTTAGCAGGAATGCATACAGGTGCTCTATACATCTGCAGATTTATCAGCAAAAAGGACCGGTTTGGAAATTGGATTCATTATAACTGATTTCTCACTTTTGCATCCCTTATAACTGTAATTGCAAAAGAAAAACTATTTTAGCTTGCATCAGCATTCTCTTAAGGTAGACGTTTTAGTGCTTAATTTTCGATGAGCGAGATCATGGTAAATATGGATCTTGAGTCTAGAATCAAAATTGACAGCAAATCTTATGATGGTTGGCGACGATAGGGAGTTTACCAATAGAATCAGTGAGATTTGCACGACATCATCATTTCCTTATCAGCAAAAAATCTTACTCCGTCACATGATTGTGTTCCCATAAACATGCTTATTATCAAGAAAAACAAAACGATTGACACAGCCGGCTGTATTGTTGGAAAACCCTCCCTTTGTAATTGCCATATACTAGAAAATCTAATGTAACGGACTATACTGATACAGACCATAAAATAGATGGGTCTCGTCTTGTTAGTTAGATAAATGAAAGAAACTTAAAAGCTCCTTCCCATGGACGTAGGCAGTCTTTTCTGCAGAACCACGTACCCTTTGGCGTCTCTTTTCCTTTTGAGTTTTTCAATATTATCGTCTCAAAGCATAAAATTGGAGCCCTTATTGCGTGCACACCAGCAGCCCCTACTAAAATTTTGAAACTATAGTTCGGTCCCTGCAATGAAAAGTTTCTAGCTCCACTCTTGGTGCACACTTTGATTCTCCTTTAGTTTTGTGAAAATAATCCATGGTGTCTTAGTGCAGCTCGTCTCATACAAGTCCCAAAAACTTACTTGCCACTCCATCAAAACTACAATACGTTCTCAATGTTAAGGTTTCAGTGAGAGTCGCATCGCAGTGTGCTCTCATTCTTGTCGCTTATGACTAGTATGACATTGTTCATGGATCCTAACCATGTCAGGAAAACTTTTTAACTGCTGTCCAAGGAAAAACTAAAAACTCGATCATAAATATGTGTCTTTATTGCGTAAGGATCAACTTTTACTTGAATTGATTAAGAGCTCCCTAACTGAACCTGTTCACTCATAGATAGTCAGTTTAAAGGCCTCTTGTGAGGTTTGGAATAGTTTTAAAGAGATGCATTCTATCCAAACACTATTCATCGATCGTGGAAAGGCGGACGTCGTCGGTGAAGGTGCATTTTTACCAACATCTGGGAAGCTGCGTCGTAGAAGATCTGTTTGATCAACAATCTGGAGGAAAAAGTTGATGCAAATCAGCCTTCACCGATGCGTGCCAGGAAAATGTCCTTGTTAAAAATTATGTTTTCATTGACACATATTAAAGCTCACCTGGATGTAAGGGTTTTCTGTCCAAGCGTTACCGAGAGAGAGCCACTTGTCCGTATTATAACAAGACTGGGCGCACCACCAGAACTCGTTATAAGATTTCCTGAAATCCTAAGCCAAATCATAATTATGCATCTAATGAAGGATCGGTTCAGGCTTATCTTGCCTCAACACGAAAAAGTTGAGCTGATGAAATTTGGTACTCGGATTCAGGCGCTACCCAGTGTGTGACCAATTATTTTGAATAATCTTTTTTATTCATCAAACTAGGATTCATGCGCTACTCACTAGAAGAATAATCTTCCTATTCATTAAGCTGGTGGGAACAATGGCGGAGCCAGGGGAGGCCCGCAGGGAACTTGGCAACCCCTCAAAATTTTAGAAACAAAAAATTTACATGTATTTTTTTTAAAAAAATCATTATTACATATAAAAATTTTGAAAAATTGTATTTTGTTTCTTATCAAAATTTTGAAACTATAATTGGGTCCCTAATGAAAAATTCTTGACTTCGCCCCTGAGTGGAACCAACATCTTTGTGCATTTCCTCCATTGGTAACTTGTCCCCTCAAGTTTCCAATATTCTTTGCTGTAGAGTAATTTTGTACGATTAATTTCACTCTTTGAACTATTCGTTTGTGAAACAAAATAATGATGGCATGACTTCCCGCGGGTGTGTCTCGGTATTATTACATATGTGTGGCTCCATTTTTTTTCACAGTTGATTCTGTTCACTTGCACCTTTCATTAATTTTTTTCTTTTTCAATCTTATCCTGTTTTCAATCAGTCAACCTGGTTTTCTTAGCTGTAAGCAAAGGGAGGAGGTCTCACTGATGAGATGGTGCAGAAGCTATGTTGGTGGAAGCATTCGATCAAAAAGTTCATGTGAAAGAAATCAAGAAGCCACTTTATATATATATATATATATATATATATATATATATATATATATATATATATATATATATAAAGCATGTAAATGTAAACTGATCAGTACAAGCTATTTGTGAGAAATCTCCACAATGAAAATTTATCAACGAGTCAGCAAAAAGTAAAAGAAAGAGAGAAAGAGAAAGAGAGAGAGAGAGAGCAACTTGTCTGGGCATTAATATAGGTGGACATGGTGCCTTCAAAGTCGCCTAGAGACCGTAACTTTTAAGCCGTGGGCCATGGAAAGAATAGTCATCAACCTGTAACGGACCGGATGGTTCGGAACAAGGTTGAAGTCGAAAAATCTGCAGAGAATGGCCAGCGTCATCTTCATCTGCAAAAATGCGGAGTCTTTCCCCAAGCACACTCTTGGACCACCCTGGTTCACAAAATTAATCGTCCGTAATTCTTCTTCCTATTTCTTTTGCGATCAACAAGAAGGCCGGAAAGTAATGCCGTGTAATGAAGAAAGAATACTGATTGAGAAAGATGTGTGGATGGCCTTTGACGCACCTGAAAGGCGGTGAACTTGAACGGAGAAACTTGTTGCAGGACTCCGTCTTTGATCCATCTTTCTGGTTTGAATTCTGCAGCGTCATGGCCCCATAGGTACTCCATCCTCCCCATGGAGTAAGGCACATAGGTCACCATCTCTCCAGCTCTTACCTTAGTTCCGTCAGGAAGAATGTCGTCTTTTAATATACCTTTGGGATCCTGCAATGCCCGGATGGGCAATCTCAATTAGACGGCTTAACGGTGTTGCGATGCTCAATGGACAAGAGGATTAAATTGGATTAAATTGGAAATCCGCTTTCCAATATATCCCCCCTTTTCATAATTGAATAGCTAATGTTGGTGCATAAAGTCAGATCATATATATATATATATATATATATATATATATATATATATATATGGGAGAGAGAGAAAGAGAAGGTTATCACTTAGGACCTGAGGAACTGCAGGGTAGAGCCGAAGTGTCTCGGAGATGGCTGCGTGCAAATACAGTAGCTTTCCAAGTGAATCGTAGGTTAGAAATTCAGCAAATCGTGATATCCTTTCAGTAAATGACTTAACGTCATCATGGTCGGTTATGATTACCGACGCTTCCTTATTCTTCTCTTTCATCTTTTCCTCTTCAAGTTCTTCCAGTTCCTTGCGCACTTTATTTGCAGCCTGTGGATTTTTTATCATCATGTAGATAAACCATGAGAGTGTTGTAGCCGTCGTGTCACGGCCGGCAATGACAAAGTTCAGAACTATGTCCCTCAGTGTTTTCTCCGTCAGTCTGCTGTCTGATTCCTCACCCAACTCTATGAATCTTGACAAGATGTCATGCTTTATCTGCAATTTTTTTTCCCCAAATTCATCCATTAGTTTAACATGTTATATAATTCACACCAAGATCTGAACCTTGTTTTACAGCAATATGTCAATCCATTGGTTAAAATGTGAAAAGTTCTGCGGGCTTGTTGCAGGAGATGGAAGCTGTCTGTGCAGCTGATCCCCCATGGATTAATCCTTTGTAGAGTTAGCAACACTTTTAATGTGGTCATATATGATTCTGAATGCATATACCTTGTACTTCATGCCATTTGCACGAGCTTCCTCGATCTCTGCTTTTCTTTTTCTGATCATTGCATATGTGAAGTCATCTAAGAATTTGATGCTTTGGTTCAACAAGGCTTCCGAACCGACCTGCAAGAAGCGTTTGATCCTCCACAAAGGGTCGAGGAAGCGCATAGTGACTATGGTATTTGCAGTGTCAAAGGCTCGAGCAAATTCATTGTCGGGGAGCTGGGGAGATAATGTATTTATATCCGTCCCAAAACCAACCTTACCAATTGAATCTAACGTCATCCTCATCAGCAATTCCTGCATACAAGCATGCAGTGGAGGAAAAAGCATGATCAAAGAGTTAATTAAACTGTGAAGTTATTACTATGAGACACACGGAAACATGCCTGTACATCTATCTGCTGATTGTTTTTGGAAAGTAAGCACAAAATATGAGAAAGTTTCAGAGCATATTCTCTGAAAACAGTGGTACTGAAGTCTCTCAAGTTCCTGGAGGCGAACTCAAAGCTTGCTGTCTTCCTCTGCTTTCTCCACATCTCCCCATCGCTGTTGAATATGCCGTCCCCGAGTAGCACCTCCATGCATGAGTGGTACTTGTCGCCCTTTAGAAAATGTTATAAATCATCATCACATTCCTAACTTTGGTTGGAATTAAAAATGCAACTCAAATAGCATTAACAGGAAAAACAAACTGGTTTTTGAAATTCGATTCGTTGTTGGAGACAAATTGCAACGCTTCTGAAAATGAATCAAACTGGTTTTTGAAAAAAAAAAGAAAAAAGAAAAATTCGTGGAGTCGGCCATTAATTGAATTGAAACCTTGTTATTATTTCGATCTTTTAAACTTAACAATCAAAAGACAAAATAAATAAAGCGAAAGAAAGAAACGAAGATTTTGAGAGCATACCTTAGGGTAGTTGTGAAAGTTGGTCTTGAGAATATGCTCGACGTTGGAAGGGTGGGTGGTGTAGGTGTAGGAGGCGAAAGGCATGGGCACAAAAATGGATGGGGAGTTGGACAGGTACTCCGCCAGCCAATCGTGCATCCGGTCGTAGTTGGCTATTTGCTCAATGGCTGCGCCAATGAGAGGCCACGTCCTCGGCCCCACCTTCCGACCTCCGTTCCACCTTTGCGCCGTCGTCCACCAAGAGAAAATGACAAGTACAACAGCAGCTGCGCAGAGGGCCAAGCCGCCTGCGGTTGTGCTGCACCCATCCACCATCCTCATCATCACTCTCTTCCAATGCAACAGCACAGTGAAAATGGTAGAGGAGTTTATAACTTAATTCCCAACCAAATCACCTTCTTTGCGCTGTGCTTAATTGAAGGAGGTGAAATGCGTGCATGTGTCGCATGAGAGAGAGGGAAAGTGTGTGCATGAATACTAAAATGTAGATAAATAGGAAAACATCGCTAGAATTTAATCTGATCCTTGCATAATTTTGCCTCGGAAGTGGGGAGAGGGAATGGTTTGGTTCTGGTGGCACTAGAACCATAAGAAATGCATGTCGCCCCAAAAGTTAGGCGTTTATTGCTCGAAAGATCATATATACGCAAGTCACAAGATGCACATACTTGGGATGAAGCAACTACTATTGTCAACTTAATTGATTTCTGCATGCTACACCTTGGGTTAAGGTGGAAGCCGGTAAGCCTATCATGCCTCGCGCGCTGGTTCATGGATATTTTCCTACATCTACACAAATATCATTTTCTGGCCATATCTTCGGCACCCACTTAATTAATTGCGTACGTGGTTTCCAACTCGATCCGACCAACCAGGTAAATGGGTTCACAGTAGTAATTAAGTTTTTTCTTTTTCCCTTCTTACATTTCTCTTTTATCCTCCCGTATCACCTCCTTTAGAGAAAGAGAAAAAGAATCATCGATCGACGGCGTCGGCCATTAATGTGCTTTAATTTTCAAAGACTACAGCTAGCTAGCTTCAGGGTTCACTGGCCTCATCCCCAGTGCACTCATAAACTTTCTTTCAATTTGACTTCCAAGTGTAAGAGTAATGACCAAATTGTTTTCTCAAATTTCTACTGTCGTCCCTGATCGATCAATCTTAAGATTTGTAATGTGGCAATTTGAACTGATCGTGCTAGTGATCTCAAGGAGTTGCGCCACCATCAACAGCCTTGATGATGGAAGACGATGCATCCATTACCTGATGATAAGCAGGTGATGCATGACTGTGTCTGTGATCTAACAGTTCAGATGGTGACCAACAGCAATGTTAGGGCATAAGATGGTGAAATCTGTCATCTAGCTTCCGGTCAACCCACCACCATGCACTCTGCTCTGCATGATGACCGCTGGTCGAACTCGCCCCAGTTAAGTAGCGATAGCTAGCTGCCCTCCAGCCAGAAAAATTTTGGGCATAATTTCTTGTAATTCTGTTTGGTTTGCCTGATAATGGAGGCACAAAATCAATTTAAATACAGTGCTTGGTGGTACGCACAGCACCAGGCAATCAACGTGATCCTTATCTAAGTAAACGACACACCATTGTCCTGCCATTCTCACGAATCCAAATGCAAGACTGTTGTCGGATTATTATAAGCAAAAAACTAGCAGCGATCCGTTCAAGGAGAAAGAGATAGAAAGCAGATGTCGATTCAGTTGGTCCACGCCATGGCGTCTCTGAATCATGATGATCATGGGAGAGTCGGATCATGAGTCGGGCGCTGTACAGAAGAAGACAGGCAAATAAGATACGGTTAGATTGTTAGGGGAGGTTTCTGATCGCGGATATGCCGCTCGGGATTTAAAAAAGAGATAAAAGGGTAGAAGCACCAGTGTAGAAAATGCTCGGCGAATTTGAACATAGAACATAGAGGAAGAAGGGCAACGGATCGTTGGTGGAAGGTAGGAAAAGGACTGCTGGCCCGCAGCATTTAGTCATCGTCATGCTATCAACTGCAATATGGAATTGACATTCCATGCATTTGACCGTACCGACTAACTTAGATCTCTCCCTCTTATCTCTCTCTCAATCATTAAGCCGCTCCCCAACTCCTGCCTAACCCTTCTCACCACTCGACGGCCTACAGATTTGGATCTATGAAATTTGGCTGCCTCTCAATCGGTCAAAGAATCACATACGTCCCAATCAATCTTGTCCAAGACTCCTCCTCCTCTCTGAAAGGGAATAAACTGCTATTTTAGTTGACTAGTGGATGGCGGAGGTGGCGGTGCTGGCAAATGACTTGCATCCATCATTTCGGCATCTCGTGGCCTAGTCCGCATGAAGTGATTTGATGGAACGTCGTTGAAACCTTGCATGTTGTACACGTGGTCTCGAGACTGAACCCCAAGAGCCTCGAAATTAGAGTTTAAACAAGACGACCTGCCAAGACTAACCTTCCTACATATTTTTCTAAGAAGGGAAGGAAAATATGAGAATAGATGGGCATGCACAGTAAGTTTGATCCCCAATTCAGCCGGCGGCTTCTTTAGATGAAAAGAAATCGTAAAGAAAGTAAAAGCACATTAGGCGGATGGCGGGTACTTTAGGGCACTTGAAAGGTCAAAGGAGACGGGGTGGGGGGACGGCCAACTCCTTCTTCGTCTCCTTGCCTACCATGAAGCCTCCATTATTAAAATATAAGTGAGCTCGATGGTAACAGGGGAAGCAACCCCATCCACCGGTGGAGACCATCTGATCGGATGCCGTGCCGTGTGGATGTGTTTCCCACTACCCTTCTGTCGGAGTGCGGGGAAGCAGACAATGCAATCGATCCCTCTCTCTCTCTCTCTCTCTCTCTCTCTCTCTCTCTCTCTCTCTCTCTCTCTCTCTCTCTCTCTCTCTCTCTCTCTGCCTTCGGTCCAACCAAAGTCCAGTGCAAAAGAAGAAATGTAACCTTTGGTTTAGTTGGGCCGAGAAATGAGTGAGTGACACTTGATCGAGCGAAGCATATTGATCAGAACATGCGTCTGCTCCCTATGGATATCCCTCCTTTCAGCAGCGAGGAGCGAGGCTTCAAAAAAATGACCGTCGCGCATCCAAAGAAATTTATCTCTTTCTTCATCGACGATCAATAAAAAATACTGAAATTTATCAAATATTTCTTATGATCATCAATACTGCTTTACTTTTCTATCACAGATTTGACCAGGAAACGAACCATCAAGGCTCTGTCGACCTGTACAACAAAACAAATAAAATCAACCAAACCCCACAGCCTGCGCATTGACGAATTAATTTCCGGTGAAAAAGCGAGAATTTTGAATGCCTGCCGTCCACTGCTCATAGCCCCTCAAGTCAAGCATATATATGCCAACAACGTCTGAAAATTCAAGAAGAAAAACTGATATGGTGACCACTTCTTGGGAAAATCAAGACCCTATTAAATATTTTTTCACTTTATAATGTATGCGTACATTCTGAGAGCAACTCAAGATAAAGCTTGATGGGTTGCGCTTTTATTGAAAAAACTGTACAAACATATATAGTAAGAATAAATAGTTGAACCAGCTCTAGAGGAGTACCATTAACAAAATAAACAAACTACAGTCAAAGAAGACATTCCTGATGAATGTGCAAGCCAGAAGGCATCCAAGATCCCTTGTCTCAGCAAAGGAGAAGGGGCAATCACACAATGTACAGTAACCTAGATGTAGCCTAGCCTGATTAACGAACAACTGGTCTCCGAGAGACCCAATGGGGACGTATAAGAACAGTAACAAACTACCAACGTAGCCCAGCCTGGCTAATGAACAACTGGTCTCCAAGAGACCCAATGGGGACGTATGAGAACAGTAACAAACTATTCCACCAGTTTCCTTGCTGGATCACTTGAACACTAGTGTTTCATGAAAATAGCTCAATTTTTTATAAAGATTTGTTACTGCTCCCATTGCCAAACAACCCCATAAGCCTTTTGGAGACAGTCCCAATAGGAGTAAAAAGTCACCCAAGCTTCTAAGACCAGCACGAACCAATCTGGAATAAATCCTTCTTTTTCTGTCACAGGTACTCACACAGCTTCAGCTGACCAAGCGCCGTAGTTTAACGTTGAACCATACCAGAATTCACCCTCTCAACTCGTGAAATCAGAAAATCCCCAACAGCAGCACCAGCTTATACGAAATCAACATACTTCTGATTTCCAACATTTACTATGAGACAAATTAGCTTTCTCCAGATTGGGGACAGACCGAGCTCTCTCCCTCTCTCTCCCTCTCCAACTGACGGAGAGCGCAACTAATTGGGTTTCCCCATTTCAGTGCAAGCCCAACGTAAGGCTGAGTCTCTAACCCCAGAGCGGTTTCATCATCCCTCCACCAGCCGCAGATTAATCGGACCCTAATTAGATGTTCTACCCACATCCCAAACCAAAACCCATTTTTGGTAGCTGACATGAAATTGGTTGTTGGGTTTTTGCTTGGTTTTAGCATGCCCTACAAGCATCATCAAGCTTTTGTGAACTGGGCACGCCCACTTACATTGCAGTTTTGGTCATAGTATTATCCAAACTGCCTACTTTTCCTTTATGTGTAGTTAACCAATTCTGACAAGGTTCTCCGATTGGCTTCAAATCGGTGGTGGGCTAACTGGCAGAGCGTTTGTTTTTCATCTTGAGTGGAGATCGTGCTCCAATTCATCTAAGCCCTACTTTGATGGTATGCAGGGAATTCATTGTTGGCATGTTGAGAAATTGTTGAGCATCTCTCCCTCACGTGGTCTTGCAGCATGTGGGGCTCTTAAGGAATGATGGTGGCAGTAGTGTGTGAAAATGAGATCATTCGACATGGATTTACCATTTCGGGTTGCATTGCTTAAGCTTGGAGATTCTGAACGCATATACCTTGTCCTTCATGCCATTTGCACGAGCTTCCTCGATCTCTGCTTTTCTTTCTCTGATCATTGCATATGCGAAGTCATCTAAGAATTGAATGCTTTGGTTCAACAAGGCTTCCGAACCGACCTGAAAGAAGCGTTTGATCCTCCACAAAGGGTCGAGGAAGCGCATAGTGACGATGGTATTTGCAGTGTCAAAGGCCCGAGCAAATTCATTGTCGGGGAGCTGGGGAGATAATGTATCTATAACCGTCCAAAACCATTTCGGGTTGCATTGCTTGTGCTTGGAGAAAATTGGGGCCCTGGATATGGGTTTCACTACTTTTGTTTGTTGTTTCACCTGGCTTTTTGTTTCCTCTTCTTCAACATCCTCTTGGTGGCATTATTAATGTTGAGTATATATATATATATTTATTTATTTATTTATTTCGCTACTCCCCCCATTTTGATGTGACCAGCCTAAACTAAACGCAAGTGAAGGAAATGGAAGTAAATAATTAAGCATATAATTATCACATCAATCTAAGGGGCACCATGAACATGGTGGTGGAGTAAGTCGGTCTTTAAAGGATTTCTTTCCGGGTACGGTTTGGGGTCAAGGTTGACGTCATGCTAGCAAGAAACACCGTACCCATTGTTAAAATATTTCAGCCTATCTGCAATATAAATATAAAGTGGCATAGTTAACTACAACAAATAATAGTGATTACTGCTATTATTATTATTGTGATTATAAAATAACCCCTTCAGCATATTTAATTGGAAAGATTTTGTGATTCATCCATTTTATTTTTAATATCTTCATTAGAACGGGACAATAAATAAAAAGGGCAGCGAATGGAAATGTCCTGCAGTAGGAAAAGTTTGTAGGAGCAAAAAACCCAGATTTCCTGTTGGAGCTGCCTTACGGACCACGTTTCTTTCACAAATAGTGTATAAAAAGCCGTCTCAGTCTTCACACTTCCATAACAAGCACATCCCCAGCCATTTTCTTCTTGCTCAATTGCTTTCCTTCTGTGCCGGTAGCTTCGCATAGGGCTCTTTGAGGTAGTGCTATTTAGCTAATGCCAAAGATATTCTTAGCCCATTTGGTTGATGGGATGTTGCTTTGCTTTTTTCAAATAATCTTATCTTTTTTAGAGGAAGGCCCGGTGGCTCTCAAACAAGAGAGAGAGTAGTGGTGCAGTTTTCGGGGGTCATGGGAGAGAGTTCCTTGTCGAATATTGCGTCGGGCAAACCAGGCCTACTTCAGCTTCTTCCTGGTTTTAGGTTTCACCCGACGGATGACGAGTTGATCACAGAGTATCTGATGAAGAAGATCGCCGACACCTCATTCACCGCAATGGCAGTAGGGGAAGTGGATCTGAACAAGTGCGAACCTTGGGATCTTCCCCGTAAGTTTGACTCTATTTTTTTTTTGCAAATCGTTCAAACTAATACCATAGGAAAGAGAGAGAGGGAGGGAGATGCGCTTGTTGAGTTCTTGTTTTTGTTTTCTTCTTGCGGATCTTTAGGGAAAGCTACTATGGGAGAGAAGGAGTGGTACTTTTTTTGTTTGAGAGACAGGAAGTACCCAACGGGATCGAGGACCAACAGGGCCACAGAAGCTGGCTACTGGAAGGCGACCGGAAAGGACAAGGAGGTGTACAAGTTCATGGAGCTTACCAACAAGGAGAAGGAGACGATGAAGATAGCTGAATTGGTGGGGATGAAGAAGACCCTCGTTTTCTACAAGGGGAGGGCGCCCAAGGGTGAGAAGACCAATTGGGTCATGCACGAATACCGCTTTGAGGGAAATCCTTCCTTCTGCAATCTCCCTGTGGGAGCACCTAAGGTATTTGATCATTGCTAACACCAAGCTCGCCTTCTCCTCCTCCTCCTCCTCTGCCCAATCACTACTATTACATCTGCAATTGTGCTCGGAGGGATTGTTTCCGTTCCACCCCCATGCTTTCATTAATCTAGATTGCCAGCCTCTTTTTCCTTTTTTTTTTTTCCTTTTAATTATATATTTACGCTCGCTGTCTTCATTTTTTTGTCATCCGTTCAGGATGAATGGGTAATTTGCAGAGTGTTTCAAAAGAGCCTAGGTGGGAGGAGGATTCCACTCCCGGGCTTGTTTGAGGGGCACTCGTGTGAGGGCGAGATGAACCTTCCTTTGCCACCACTAATGGACTCTCCCTGCATCAACCTGCGACAGACTGAACCAGGATGTAGCAGTCAACAACCGCATGTGTCCTGCTTCTCCAATTTGCCGGAGGTGGATTGCGTCAATTCTCGGAAAGCTAAGGAGGCAGCAGCGGCAAGAGACCGCCAACCTTCTATGTCGAATAATAATTGCTTCAACCCCTCACCCATGAGAACTCCCACCGGTGGCCCAACCACCATAGCAGACCCATCTTCGTCCCTGCTCTTCGCCGGAGTTCGTATAGAGAAACCTCTAGACAACCACACCACCACCGACGTCAACTCGGTGTTGCCTTCAGTGCCGGCGGACTCTCAATGGTACCTAAACCCATTTCTGATGAACCCTTACCTTGATCCCGTTGATGCAGAACTGTTGAGGACACTTGCGCGCGCCCAGGAAAGCAACGACGACGGCAACAACAACTACTGGGACGCCCACCAATAGTAGCGTCCCGATGAGAGGACGAAGTTATTTGATGATCAGCCAATGAATCCCCAAAGCAGCACAAGGTACGGTTCTGTTGTGAATTGTGATGGCTCAAAACTCCGCGTCTCTTCCCAACCTGCAGTTCCGTCGTTGTTGAGCTTGACAGCCTTTGGAATTACAAAAATACAAGCTCTTACAAAGTATAGCACCGGATCAGAAATAGAGGGGCAGCGGCTATATATGGACGGTAATGCAAGGGTGCAGTAATTATTGTGTTTTTTGTTGTCTGTGCTTCCTGTTAATGCTATGTAAAACAGTAATACGTTATATATGCTTGCGTACAAGGGAGGAGAAAAAGAAGAAAACGTATGTATAGATATCATGACCAAATGAATGTGTCTTTAGTTTACTACTGGAGGTTGATCATATGCATTTGGGTGTAGGATGTAATAGCGGATTTGTGATGTAATGGAAGTTTTGTGGATGCGTAGACGCGAATTAGATCTGATGATATCCTGTGATAGCAAATTTCTGCATTGCATAATGTAGAGATCTTGTGATAAATGAAAATCCCCAGCGTTTGCAATGATCTCTTAATTAATTAAGGCACATATCGATTACTGTGGGGGACAGCGTCACGTGTTGGAATGTATGATCTGACGTGGTGTGACCTCCATCCCTCATGCTTACGTATAGGCTAAGCCTAGCATGGTAATGTTGGCCAACCGGTTAGGTTAGGCTTGAATTATTAGTTCTTTTTATATAGTTTATTCCGTTTTTTAATAAAAGAAGAAAAAGAATAATTCCTCCCTACGTGGAGTTCATCGCTTGATCCGCAAAATATATTTTCGAATCGAGATAAATTAATGACTCGCGTTCTTTTCGTTTCCTGTTTCTAGCCTTTCCCTTTTTATATATCATGAACTTCTGGTGCTGATGACGTCGTTGGCCCATTGAGGATGTTTCGACGGTTGAGCTCCGTGCTCCCAAGTCTTCCAAGCAAGCACTTCAAGCAGAAAAGGAAGCCCTGCCTAACCACTCATACGATCCTGTTTCTTATTATTCAGAAGGTGGAAACAGAAAATTTTTCTAAATTTCTTTTAGCAGACCGAACTACAGTTTCAGAAGCTAAAATATAATTTTGTTATCAGTTAATAAATAATTTCTTTTATGAAAATTACATATAGTTTTCTTTTTGAAATTTTGAAAAAGCGCTATCGCCTCGAACCTGCCAGCAGTGGTGACGAGTGGAGTGCTTCCTCAGGAAAGGAGACGTCGGCTCCCACAGGCTTTGCATCTCCCTACTACTATCTGCTATTAGTATTACTAATTACCGAGACCTATTTTTTTCTTAAGCACACTTCCAATCAAATTTATTATCAAATGTGCACACCTTATCTTTCTTTCTGATATATATTAAACCAAAATGTTTTAGATTTACGAATAAATTTTTAAAGTTTTCAAAATCTAAAAAGGAGCAGCTTGTGCACCACCAATGCTTGAATGAAAACTCTTAAGTGGATTTGCTTCGGAGAAACACTTTTTCTAACAACGAATAATAAGAAGCAATAATGAGATAATGACATGTAACATCTCTTTAATTATAATAATAATAATTAACCAACTCTCGTTGACTGTAAAAGATTGTAATCCTTCTCATCTGCTTGGTGGAGAAGGAGGATTTAATTTTTTTTAATGTAAAACGAGCACATACATCTCAACAAGGCGCATTTGATCAGAAGGTCTGACGTTACATAGACTTATCTCGTTATTGATTATTATTATTTATTATTGTAAGAATTCTTTCCATAGTAGACTAGCAGTACGCACTGCTACATTTAAAACATCACCTTTACTCTCTTTTTTTACCGTTTTTTAAGACAATTATGAATCCTTCCTTTTTCCTTAACCGAATTAAGTTAATAAGTCTTTATGGTTATCCAACAGCTGACAAAAACTACTAATCTAAGCCAAGTGCATATATATTGTGAGGATGAATTGATATAAAAGGCCAAAGATGGGGACAATTTCGGAAAGCAAGAACAATAATTAAAAATTTTAAGACCATTATGCATTTGCGTGAAAGATGTTGTTGGATGTAAAATAAACAGGGAAACTCATTCTGAACAGGAATGAAACGAAAAATTCAACTAAACGATTTGTTTTGCATGCATGCGCTTGTCTCAAGAATATGTATTATGTCCTAAATTCATTAAATTGGCGTAAATTTTTGGGAAATTTAACATGATTTTTTTAATCACTTTCTTCAATAATTGTATAAAAAGCTAATACCGGGATTTTAATTGATTTTGAATCATTTATGGTCAAGTCTGGATATGCTTTCAATTTAAATCTTGTCAATAATTAAACTTGGCTTGCAATTTATAAAATTATTTGGAGTATCGTATATGCGTTAAAAAAGGGTGTTGTGTGAAAAAATTAAATGTACATCACACGATACCTTGTTAAAAAAACTTAAATTTGTTTTTTGATTTCGTCAACATATTATTTTTCCGATACAATTAGACTGTAGGCATATTGTTTGTCCAAATATCAAATTAATATGGAGAAATTTTAGTAGATTTCCTCATTTTCTTTATAAAAAGAAGTACATTCGAGTGAATGGAAGTCATAAGTCTAGCAATTGAACTTTCTTATTACTTAGATGCAAAACTAAGAGGCGGATGAAAGTGGGTTAAATTAACGGAAGGATGAAATTGTTTTGACCACTAAAAAAGCAGGAATGAATTTGGAAAGTATCAAAGGCAGACACGTTCTTGGAGGTAGGGAGATGCGACAAGGATTGTTACAAAAGAAGTCTCTTGCTACTATTAGTATCATTAATGCTTATTATTATTGTTATACATCACTATTATTATATAATTACAATGCTTCCAGCCCCGGGGCCCTAAAGAAGGTACGCGTTCAAACAACAATGGTGTCGTAGTAATAAGGGCAATAACATTCGGGCCGGGGCATGCATCATTGTGGTGCTATGTCTAGTGTTCCTGGTGTGGTTGTCCGGTACGACGGCACCGGCGTCCGTTTTGGCCACTGCCTGTGCCTGTTTGCGGATGTGGCTACGTAGGGATCTTCAGAGCAAGCTCGACGGCGGTCGGCGGTCTGTCGGTGATTCGGTGGTGGTCACAATCAGGTCAGAATCTGGAGGGGCTCCGGCTGCGTTGGCGGGTTGAGCGGTTGCTGCTGCAGGGTCCCTGGTGGTGGTAATGATCTTGAACCATTGGCTCGCTGGGTCACATTTCTGGTCACTTTTGTCTAGACATTTGCAGGGGTTGGTGATGATGTTTTGGCTCGCAGCGTCCGCGTCCAGGCAGTACATGGAGGTGCCGTCGGAGGAGTTGGATGCAAGATGCATCTTCGAGGCAGAGACGGGGTCCCATCTGGAGTTGGCCTCCGAGCAGAAGATGCCCAGCTTGACTGCCTCGCCCTGCCCAATCGCCTTAACGCAGAGCTCGCTCCCCTGTGGCTGCAGCGTGTGATCGGTTGTGTAGGTCCAGGCTGCGGCTGAGTCGGTACAGGGTCCGAGCTTCAGCGGCTCCCAGAGCACTGACTGTCTTGTGACGCACTGCCCCGTTAGCGGGTGGAAGACCAACTGGTACGGTATCACCTCCGATAGACCCGGACCTAAAATTCAGAAAAGAGAAGCCGGTAAGCACTTAGCAGGCTCTTCGAGGGGCAGACATTTAATGAGAGGTGCTGCAAATTTCTACATGCCCAACTCATCGTTTCATCCACAAGTGTCCTGCGATTGAAACCTATTATGTATATCACCTCTGCCTAAATTCATCCTGATTGTGCCTAAATTCATCCTGATTGGCACGTTATTCCAAATTAAAAAAAAGAAAAACGAAATGAAGGCACAAAGGCCAGTTTGGCGTTCCACTTTGTTTTTAAATCTTGCCTCTGATCATACTTATCCAAAGAATTAATTATGAGCTCCATTAATTTGCAGGAAATCAGCAATTCAAAACGATGCCCGAGAAAAATGGTTTGTTTGGTGACTCTATCACCCAGGTATGCGTGGTTTGAGTTATAATACAGGAAGTGTGAGCAATTTCAATTGAAGAAGATAGGTTTCATAAAAGATCATTGAAGAAGCTAGCATAGAAGGCGATGTTTTGGTGGATAGATCCGAGCCCCATAGGATTTACGAAATGTGAAGAAGATAGATGAGGAGGAGGGCACAAGATGGATGAAAATTTGGCAAGTGAGAGAGAACAGGAGCAGTAGGCACCTTGAAATGGGGACTGAAGGGAAGAAATCCTCGCAAGGAGGCTACCTTTCCTTGGAGCACACCAGTTCCAATCGAGCAGTCCGTACGTCTCATCCAGGCCAATCTTGCCTTGTCTCACGTAGTAGCTGCCCTGCAGCGTCCAGAGAGCCCAGTCCATGTCCATCTCCGCCATCACCCCTAGTATGCAGTTCAGGTACCTGTTGTCATTCACGTTCACCCCTCTCTGGTCCACACCGAACTCACTTATAAACAATGGGTAGTACTCCTCTCCTCCTTCCCCTACCTCACTGTCGCTACCATTACTGCTACTAATGGACCCTGTCAGCAGGAAACCGCCCCTCCTCATGAAGCTGCTCGCCACCGAACCACACACCTGGTTCGGGTTTCCGTTCACCCACGCCTGACCATCGGAGAACGCGTACCTGCAGGGCAACCACCTCCCAGTTAGCAACTACATCAATCTCTTTCCAATTCATTAATGATCTTCATTGGACCACTAGCTAATAGTTGATCAGGTTCAATTCGTTAACGCTCCTTTTGGACGACTATCATACTTATGTGCTTGCTGTCTTCTTACCAGTGCAACTCAAAGACCAACTTGTTGGGAAAGCTCAGCTTCACAGAGGTGCCTCCTCCTCTTTTTCTTACAAAGCTGAGGTCCGTGTCGAAGCTGAGACCTGAGAGTATGACCAGAAGTTTAGGGTTAGCAGCGTGCACGGCCTCCGCGCCCTTCTGCATGTATTGGAACCACTGCTGCTGGTTCTGCTTGGGGCCGCGCAGCTCGTTCCTCAGGCTCATCCCCACCACTTGGGGCGTGTCACGGAACATGGTGGCCACGCGCACCAAGCCCCTAATCCAGGTATTGGGGTCAAAGTACTGGTCATTAAAGAAGCCGTTCCCATCAGATTGGCTGCAGCACCATCCGGGTTTGCTGATGTGATTGTCCAATATCACCAAGATGGAATTCGAGGCAAGGCTTGATACCACCGCCTGATTGATTAAGATGCAATCATTAACACAATCATTTGTGAGATATATATATATATATATATATAATAATTTGTGATGCGTACAATGATCAAAATACCCTTGTTGTTTAAAAACCTTATCTAATAAAAAAAACCTAATCTTTTTTTTTTTCTTTTGATGTATGATTGTGCGTGCACGCAACTCAGGGAAAAACTGCCCTTGAGTGCGGATACTGGATGAGATATGTTTGACAAAAACATGGAACATTTCCAGTTGCTTCTCAAGGAAAGGGGCGGATTCCGGAGGAACTAAATTCTAACGTCCAGCTGAACTTACGAATCTTCTATCTACCCTCTCCTTTTTGCCTCCTTTTCATGCCAATGTGAAAAATGTTAAAAGGTAAAACAATAGAAAGCCTCACCTTAAATGCATCAATCAATGGCAGGTCGATGAGATGAGGGTTGTGGAACTGCAGCGCAGCAATGGACTCGATGAGATTGAAGGTCTGGAAGGAGGATCTAACGGTTAAGTTGGAGTAGGATTCGTTGGTGAAGAGGAAGAGAGGCCATGTGAGGCGAACACAATTGAAGCCCATGGTGGATATGAGGGTGGATATGGAGTCCAACGGTTGCTTGTTGAGGCCCTCGGCGACCACCGTGTCCACGTGAGACACCCAGTTGACGCAGGTGAGTTTGACGCGCTTGCCGGTTTCGTCGTCGACGATCCATCGGGAGTTGGTGGACAGTGGAAGGGCGAAGGAGGAAAGATGGAAGGAGAGAAGGAGGAGGAGGAGGGAGAGAGCAGGTAAAAGGGACTTCATGGCCATGACGGTGAAGGTTGGCCACTGGTGTATTCGGCCGGACGAGGGTGGTGCTCTGCTTTTTCTAGCGCACAATGATGAGGTCGATTAATCAGGTTGAGCAACGTGCAAGGCACTCGACTTTGAGTTCGCTTGAAGCAATGGCAGGGGAAAGAAACTAAGATGCCTTTCCCCCCTGCCTGGCTCCACCTTCTCTCTACAGTTCTCTCTCCCACTTGTTTATTAGTTGTTGGGTAGTTCAGAATGTGGGTGTGTTTCGCTTGTGTGTATACATACATATTTCGTTTGCCATCCACCTACTGACTAATTTCCTCGCTTGATCTGGATTATAATACGCTCATTCTTCCTGTGATCCGACTCTTTTCCCTGTCCGACTCGGAATGTACCGACAATACCCAATTTGGCCTTAATTTGATCTTGAAGTAAGAAGCTAGCGGGGCCGATCAGATGCGCTTGCTTCTTCTGTCAAGCCCAAGGAAAACCATGCCCACTTCATCTGTGTAAACTGCAATTTCGGCGACCATACACCATCAGTAATATTGTTGGAAAAAAGAACATCGGCAGGGAAGAGAGGGGAGACTAACTACGACGCTCTCGTCATTTTTATTAACCATTTTCAGCTTCGGGCAATGCAATTGTCTACCATCAAGGCGTCAACTTTGTGGGTTTATATGTTAAGGATGAGGAGGTTTCTCTTTCTGCTTTCTCTTTCCGCATGGTTTTCACATGTAAATTAAGGAGAAGGAGGTTCCTTTTTTGGTATTTTTCCAACTTCTGCGGTCATTCTTTGCAAGTCCTTGATTTGCCAAAGCTGAAAAGGCTCCAAACCCAAGACCTGAAATCCCCTTGCCTTTGGTTCAATTTGCACCTACCAATTCTCAACAGTTCTATTTAGGTTACATGCACAGCACGGGAGTACGCAATTTAATAAAATGGAAAAGGGAAGTTTTTGCCAGGCCCGCTTTAGCCTGACATCCTTCAAACAATTAATGTGAAACAAAAATTGACAGACTGACATCTGCCGGACGGAAAACCATTATTCCTTGATTTAGTTATTAATGTCATCATAAAGTAATTTCTTGAACACTTTTAATTATTGCAGGCTGAATGACCATGTGACTCGTTCATGTTGAAAAATTTTTGCTTTTACAATTTTCTGACTTCATCTTCTCACTAGGACGAGATAATAAATGGAAATAGCTAACAACAGGAAAGGATGGCAAGAGTGACTAGCCCTACTCCTACTTTCCAATTGAGCTGCCTTATGGTCTACTCACGTTTTTTTCACAAACAACATGTAAAAATCGTTTACGTTTCACCACCAAGCACACTCCTATTCATTTTCTTCGTCCTTGATTGCTTTCCTTTGATTTTGATAGTAGGATAGAGGCCCTTGATGTAGTTGTTTGCTGGTGCGAGAGATTTTGTCGCGTTAGTTCGTTTGGTTGAGGGAAATGGTTTTTTTTTTCTGACAAAAATATATCTTTTATAGGGAAGGGGTAGCTCTCAAGGGAGAGAGAGATAGCCGAGAGTAATAGTAGTAGCAGCAGTATAGTTCATGGATACTCATGACCAACTGATCACGTAGTATATGATGAAGAAGGTGGCTAACAATTCATTCATCACCATGGTAGTAGTTGTAGACTTGACAAACTATGAACCTGTGGTCTTCCCTGTAGTTTCATCTTCAATTTTACACACAAATTGTTCACATTGATGTGGGAGGGAGAGATAAAGATGCACATTTTGAGTTTTGGCTTCGTGTATTTCTCTTGTACTGGATCTTCAGGGTAGCCTTCTATCGGAGACAAGGAGTGGTATTTCTTTTGTATGAGAGACGAAGAATTACCAGATGGGATCAATGACAAACAGCGCTACGGAAGTTCGATCGGTACAAAAAGGCCACCCCGAAGGGCAAGGCAATGTAAAAGTTCATCGGGATAAGCAACAAGTAACAGGGGAAGACGAAGATAGTTGAGCTAGAGGGTTCAGGAAGCCACAGTCTGTACAAGGAAGGGTGAGAAAACCAAATGGTTTATGCACGAATACCAATTCAAAGGAAACCTTTCCTTTTGCAATATCTCCACTGGAACACCTAGGCAATATATTTAGCATTACCCACATCACCCTCTCCTCCTCATCTGCCCAATGACTTCATATTGTTCTCATAGGGATAGGTTCCACCCCCACCCACTTCCCTTTCGTTAACTTGTATGCCCAATTTTTTTTTTTTCAATTTCTTTACAACTTAAGAGTGTCCTGATTATTTCTTTGTAGCCCATTCAGGATGAATAAGTAATTTTTATAGTGTTGAAAAGAGCGTAGGTGGTAGAAGGATTCTATTTTAGAACTTGTTTTTGGTGAACTCGGGGTGAAACGGCGGGCTAAATCTTCCTTTGCCACCACTAATTGAGAAGATCTCTGCAGTAGGATGTCAGCCTCATCTCCTCAATCAGCAATTTAGTCCTTGCGTGCAATCAAATAAACCAATTTATTTTATCATCAATTTCTAATGAATTTAGTTCCAGGCAATTACTGTTAACTCGGATGTGCTGTGCATAAGCGCCCACATCTTTTCATCAATCGCATGGTCGTAGAGGTGAACATTTCTTTTTCTTCTTTTTTTTTTTTATCGATTATTGGTCGCTTGAAAATGCTTTCTAATATTATATAACGAGTTCTGCCAAAAGAAAATTAAGAAACGGTCGTCAGTCGTACCTCAGGCTACCATTAACTTTTAGTATTAGTTCTTCCCTTTCGAAAGATTGAAACAGATATTCACTGCTCGTTCTTCCTTCTTCGTACGTGCCTTCTTCGGCCGCAGCTGCATGCTCGTTAATTTATTGTTTGCCCTTCGTGTGTGGGGATGTGTGTGTATATATATATATATATTCTTCTTTCCGTTTAGCCTACGCACCAAACAACCCCTCGTCCGACCGACGACCACACGTTTTCTTCTAGCAAGTGTTACGTTTTCGCTTTCGCCACTTCAAATGTCTAAGGTTAACTTGACTTTTCAGATCCCCATCATACACGGTCCGCTAATTCGAATGACTGACTTGCTAATCAATTGGTGGGGCCCCACGAAATCCGTCATGCACCTTGGTAATTATATTATACACTCAATGCGTGTAGCGTGTATAATTGCATTGTACATGACCAAGCTTCTTAAATTAGGGCCTAAGTAGTTAGTACAAAAGAATTGCACCCAAAGAGATATGATTATTCACAAAGTCAAGCACTTCTGACAACAAATTTTTTTAATTAGTCCTATTTCTTCACAGGGTTCTGCTAAACGCAGGGCATGTATGGTAAGCAGCGGTACCGCTCATCATGAGTTGGTGATGGCTACTTGAACCGCTGGTGATGATGCTGTCGTCATCGCATGAGATTGGAAAAGAGAAATCGCCGTAACTGAAGTGGTTTGCAGGAATAAGGTGGTCTGGCATCCCCATGCAGTCGGCACCGCCTATTAGGTTGACGAAGGAAGGTGGTCTCGGAAATTTCAGTGGCTGCTGTTCTTCGTTCCTGCTCTCACCGGCCAAAGGTTGGAAGGAGATGGCGCCATCCTCGTGCCCAGTACCATGCTTCACTTCTGCTGCTGCTTCGAAACTTTTCTTTCTGTATATCCTGCACAGTACCCAATCGTCCAGCTGAACATGCCAAGGACGGGGAAGGAGGAAATCCGGATCTTGATTAGGTCAACCTTAAGTGATGCAGCTTAATTAGTGAATATGCACAACATCAATGCTTAATTTGCTCTTCCTCTTTGTTTAGATCACACAGTATACACTTGTCCATTTGTGACGGAATTAAGCTTTTTCGTTTTCTACTTTCTCTCACCACACCGCATTATAAAAGAAGGAACTGTCAAAACTATGATTAGATAAAGCCACACGCAATTCAAAAATCAGAAAACGTAAAGTTTCAACTTTCAACAATGCAAGCATATTATATATATATATATATATAAGAAAATTTTAATTTGGAGAAGATGGAAACGAAAAATTTGCGCATGAACGACATAATTTATCTAATAAATTTTTAAATAACAGTCAAACCATATGGACATCAATATTAATCATGTTTTCATTAATTCTGAGCTTGCCACATGATCTAGAGAATGGAATGCTTGACGGCCTTCTCCAGCTTAAAGATGGACGGTGATAGGGTGTCTCGATCATATGTATAGAACGATAGATATGGTAAGAACATAAAGATCAACTGCCGTCTTGCAAAGATTCTTAAAATACGTAGAGAACTAATCAATTATATTTGTAGAGCCCTGAGACGAAGACGCGTGCTTGCTTGCGTGTAAAAGAGGCATATATGTTGTTTTTGCGTACGTACCCTCATGGATGAGCCGTGATGCTTGGGCCTGTTGGCAGCGCTGTGGTTATGGTGATCGGCGAGCCTGTACTCGTGCATGATCCAGTCTGTCTTCACACCCTTGGGAGGGCGGCCCTTGTAGAAGACGAGGGCCTTCTTGACCCCCACGAAGTGTGGCCCGCTGTAGATGGGCTTGTCCGTCCCTGTTGCCTTCCAGTAACCGGAGGCTGCCGCCCGGTTAGGCCTTGCCCCGTTCGGGTACTTTCGGTCCCGAGGGCTGAAGAAGTACCACTCCCTCTCCCCATACTCTGCCTTCTCTGCAATTATACATATATATTCACCACAAAAGTAATTAGTTAGTTGACAAGGATCACAACGGCGCCACCATACAGCAGAGGAATTTAAGTTGGCAATACCAGAGAAGCAAACGAGGAAATTAAAATGGAGAAAGTTAGTAGTAAAGAAGCTCGCAAGTTGTGAATTAACGGTGGGAAGAGATGAGATGTGGGTGGATGATATGAGGTAGGAGTAGTTACCAGGCAGATCCCATGGATTGAACTTATAAATATCGACGTCGGAGATTATGGAGACAGGGTAGGGGTTGGAAACCACCCGATTTCTTAGGTAGCATAGGATGAGCTCTTCGTCGGTGGGGTGGAACCTAAAACCTGGAGGAAGGGTAGACTCTAAGCTAGATTTGCCTTCCATGGTTAATCTGCAGTACACGATGGAGCATATGAAAGCTGCTAAAAGTTAATGAACAAGTGGCCAGCTGGGGTTGAGAGAGAGAGAGAGAGAGAGAGAGAGAGATCAGGAGGAGGTGATGATGGTTTTTGAAATGTTTGCACTCAAACTTTAAGCCCTTTAATAGGCAGAGGAGTAACGCATTCTTGGTCCACATGATTGAGGAAGGTGCAGACAATAAAAGTGGAGTGGTGGGGAAATTAAAGAAAAGGAAGTTAGGCATAAAAAGAGGATTGCTTGTTGAATATTCCTCCTCGTTTGTTTGGGTGCGGATGAGTTGTCGATGGTGGGTGAGAGATGGGAATGGGAGGAGATGCTACTGCAACGTTCTCTGCCCTTTCTTCTGCCCACGTAACTCATTCCCACCTCCACGCGTCCGCTGCAAACGGATGAGGATGAGCGCATGAGCGAGAAAAAGGTGAAAGAAAACAAAAGACAGGTCCGATGCCTTTTCCATTTCTCCTTCTGCTTTGCTCTCATGTTTATCCTCACACGTCACTCCCCGCCCTCATTCTCTTCATACTAAAGCCCGCCCTTTCACTTTCGCCGGCGACTCAAAGGAAGCGTCTCCTTCCTGCCACGTGCCCACTCTAATTACAGAAACCTCCTCCCCAGCTCTCCACGTGCGCTTCAAATCCAGTGCTTGATTAAGGTGGCAACATTAATACTTGATTCGACGAACCCACTCCCCTCCCTTGAAGCTGACCTACGGCTGCAATTATTGACAACAATCTTCGCTTACTGCCCCTTCATTTGTTCAAAGTTTGACTAGCACAATTCTATCATTTGTTGATCGATAATGGTGCTCATTTTTTCCCCCTCATTAGTCGGGAAGTTGCGTGAAAGAAAAGAAACTACCGTGGGTCGATCCGATGATGGTGGGAGAGAACGTGATTCCTTGAGAATGCCCTTCATCAATTCAATGGACTAGTTGGGATTGTTATTTGTTTGGCTATAAAAGTTAATGGTGGAATTGTTAACTCTAGTGTACTGCAGTTCAGAAAATGCCGGTGCTGAAAATATTGATCCTGTCATTGGTTAGTGCTTACTGCGGCGAAGGAGAAGAAAAAGGACCAAAAAGATTGATATTGAAGGATATAAAGAAGAAAACTAAAGAAGAGGGTTCGTCGAATTGCTCGCCATCCAAAAGCCAGATGTTATTGCCTTGGCAACGAGTGGGATATATGGCAAAAGTCTTGTGATCTCAGCGTACGTCAATATTCAACTGATGTCATCAAAGAAAAACTGCACTCATATCGTCATCTTGCGTGAATTGTACAGTATCCGATTGCATGTGAAGAAGGTCTGGCAGGGGACAGTGGAGATTGGAGATCACCAACTTCAAACTATTAATTGGGTGCGGTGCGGCGTGGAAGAGATTCGTTCATCTGTTCCTCCGAATATTCTATGCCAACTAATGAAATCTAAGGGCGACGTCGTTGAATTTTATATGTCCGACACGATCGCCTTACCTCAAGCGCATGCAGGTTCGCGTGCTGTATATCCATCCGCTAAATCGCCGATATTTGTTCGGTCGTCCGCGACGCATGACTTTGAAAAATCCATTCAGCTCATCTGCTCTTCGACTCTAAAAAGGAAAAAAAAAAAGAAAGACAGATGCATGGGGTGGCTGCTGGCATCAACTTCCTCCTTTTATTGTCATGTTGTGAAAAGTAGACGAAGGAATTTTGACCGCACGAACGGGTCCGCCTACCAAATAGTACCTTTGGCAGTTGATAAATACATAGGTTATTATACATATATAATCCTGCGTTCTGATTACTGTTGTGAAGGGCCACCCTTTTGCATTTATAATTGAACACCGTAGACTTTACATGACGAAACATGTTAGTTGAAGCACCGCATTCTCGTGTTCTCACTGTCCATCATAGCACGGGTGCTATTGATTATACACACACACACACAGAGTGCCTGAAAGGAAGCCAACGTCACCATCAGGGAGTGATTTGTAGGCCAAGCTTGGTCAGACGACTCGGAGAGGCTTATAATTGGATCAACGCAAACCGTCTAGCAGAAACAACATGAAAACTTCACCCACCCTTGCGGCTCCCATGAAAAGTCCAGGCAAAACTCTAACCAAACTGCTGACTTTGTTTCATCTCTTGTGTCATCCTTGAAAAGGGAGCTCGAAATTGATAAAGTCTTTTCGTGCCTGTGGTCTTCGTTTTGTTGTTGCTGCAGGGGTCAAACTTTCCAGCTCGAATGATAAACAAAGAGGGGGGGAGAAATACGAGAAACGCAGAGGAGGAAACTAACTAAAAGTAAAGAGATCGAAGGAGAGGAGGGCCATATATCCGACCGTGTGGGAATCATCAACTGCTTTTTTGACTAAAAACGAGTTCGTTCTTTCACAAATTCTTCGTGTGACTGTTGAGGATCGCCTGCAGCGTCCTGCGAACCCTCAGTCCCTTTCGCTTTCCACACAAATCCATGCCAACCATGCTCTAGCTACCTCATCTCATACCACTTGGGTACACGTGCGGTGCACTCCAACCCTGCCTTCGCGGATAAGCTTTGAAAAATTTAAGTCGCGGATACCATGGCTTCTATCCCCACGTGGGTTTGTTTGTTTGTGAATTCATTCAGCATTTGATACCAAAAGCAAATAAAAAATAAGTCCCTACCCACTACGGTCGTATGAGAAACAACATCATTTATAACCAAACCCCCTAACAAAGCTCAACTGCTACATACAAGGCTTGTTCCCGGGACAAATGTCTTCAATTTTGCTTTGTCCAGCCGATATTAGCGAGGACGTAGCTTTCTTCCGTTCGCAAACTTCTAAGACGAAAAACAGCAAACGTCAATAGCAAGCGGGAGATGCAGATATGGTGGACCTACCGCGACCCTTTCCAACTCGATCAAAGGCTCCCATGTATGCTTAAATCTCCGAAATAAGGGGACTGTGATATCCGCGCATGCTTTTTTATTTTGGCCCCTTCCTTTTCTACTAGAGAATATTAATTCGTGACTGCGGGACGTCTGCAATCGATAAGCTATGATGCACCAGTAATATAGGGCTACCAGCGGGTGTATTGCTAGGCCACGTTTTGCCGGTGGGACCAACAGGAGGCATCCCACGTGCGCCTCCTAAATAGTTTCCCTTTTAAGATGTAACCTTTTGTCATCAATCTACGTGACTCTAGAAGAGACTGAAAAACTCGCCTCCGAACAAGTAATAGAGAGCTTGTTCCTTTAAGACATACAACTCCCATCGCAGCCATCTCTCCCTTTCTTTAGTTTGGGATCACGGCTTCCACCTTCTGCTTGTCTGTTTTCTACTTGCTTTCCACCTTTTCTGTAGCCACATGTTGCATCTTTCATCTTAGCGGTTAGGAGACTGGAAAACTTGAATTAGAGAACCTTGTGCCCGCACCTTTTGTCTCCTTCACATTTTCCGCCGGTTATTCCGCCTTTCCTTCCCCTTTAAGTTACCATAGTGGTTTCCAGGTTAGTTTATTGTAGGGCTGCACACGAGACAAGTCGAGCTCGAGCTTGCCCAGCTCGAGCTCGACTCGACTCAACGAGCTCGACCTAGACTTGATTAACATCAATTGTTACTATGTTTCTCAACTTTCCTCCTGCGTACGGGCTGCAATGCATGACAAATGAAATCAATTGTTACTATGTTTCTCAACTTCACAGAGGCAGGGGATATGGAAATAGAACCTACAAAGTTCAACATCTTGGGCCACAGCTAAAATTAACATCTTGGGACCCAGCCTTGACAATCTCGAGCTTCTTTCTCTCTTTTTCTCATCACATTTCGTCGGTGGGATTTTTTTTATCAATGAGGAAAATAGACAAGCTAAGGACGCCCACGCAGGTTACATGAGGTCCAGCAGTTGGCAAGGTAAACTATCGTGCCCATCAGATTCTAGCTTTATTTGGCGAAAACAATTTCCTCCGACTACCCAGTTCTCAAGTTCGCAAATAAATTTCAAGCTGCCGCATTCCAATATGCATTCGAACATGAGAAAGCTATCACGATTAATAAATAAGCTTAAACAATGGATGGACCAGTAACACTCTCATCTCTAATATTCTGCAACAGGTTTGTTCACCATGACATTACAATTAGCTCTCCTGAACATTCTCCTTTCCCGCCCACCTCTCGTTCGACTTGAACATATTTGGCCTTCATAACTAATGGGGTACAAATAAAAAGGACTTCTGATTCTGATATTACTGGAACTTGCAATCCATCCGCTTGAACCAGGGGCTTGACCACGCTATCGAGATTCTCAAGAACAGCTCACTGGGACTTCTAGCTTATCAGAAACAACAACCAGCTTCTCATAAAAGATGCGGTTATCCCTTGATGTGTTAGTTTCCAGGAGTGCAGTATGCACCAGTTCCTACAGATCAAAGGGATGCAAATCAGCATAACCTAATTCAAGAGAAATCAGCTACTTGCAGGTCAGGCAGGTATGAGCAAACCTTCACTTGTCTATTCGAAAGGAATTTGCCCAAGCTATGAATGATAGTTCTCAAGTCCTCAACCTGCAAAATTCATGCATAAATAAAACAAAAAATTGAAAACATAAGTTTTGTGCAATTTTATAAACAAAAAAAGGGATCCACGGGAACCAATAACTACTTGCCTTAACATAGCCTACTCTGTTGCGATCAAAAAAGAGGAATGCCTGCTCAAAAAATATAAATAATTTAGTAAATATCAATTTCACTCGATTTAGAGGCAAAGATTCATCATTTGAAAAAAATTCTTATAAAATGAGCAGCATACTTGCAGCAGTTCCTTATCTATACATGGATCTTTCACCACATCATCCGCCTTCCCTGAGACAGCCTTTTTGTTTTCGTTTGTCACTTTATGTTCTTCAAGATTTGGCTTTTTATCAATGCCTGTTCCGCCAACTGTATCAGCCTTCTTTGCATTGACTTCTGAGTCAACCATTTTATCTTCATCACCCACCTAAAATGGAAAGGCTCCCAAATTAACACAATGTTGCCAAGCAATTATTCGAATCTTTTCTGGTAGCTGATCAACAAACAATGGTAAATGAAATTGCCAACATGTGCCTCTTACAAATGTGACAAAACATCCATTTGGCAAGATTAACAACAGGCAGATGAAGGTAAAGAGACATTGCACTCCATAATGTCAACATGACGCTGACCCTTATAGCTGCCTACCACTGGTATTCCTATTGTCTTCAAGTATTTGGTGTACATTCCCCACAATGACCTCTCCTTGAGTATTTGGGACTGCAGAATAGGAAGTGTGGCCCGCAATATATATCTTCTGAGTATTCAGTGTAAGTTAACAATTACAAATTGTTGTGTGACTTGTGTCCATATATATGTCAGTGCAACACAATGAATAGTTAAGAGCACTCGACCTGAATCACCCAGTTGACCCATAACATGAGTAGACAGCCCACAAGGCAACAACTCCTGACTCCTAAGTCACTGGTTGTTGAAACACAGCCAGTTTGTGAGAGACTGTTGACACATAGAGAGATGGAGTGGTGCTATGGTACCGTTATGGTAGTTGAGAAGATGTCATAACTATCTGAACCCATCAAAAACTAACAGTTTCACCATTGTAGAAAATTTATTCAACATTATCTCAACTGAAGTGAACCATAGGCATGTTTCCATGACAGGCTTTTCCCATTAATAGTCATGAAATACAGCCACCGAAAACCATGCTGGCCAACTCCTAACTTATAAATGACTTGGCTGTATTTGTGAACTAGGGAAAAAGGAAAACTTATGAAACATGTGCCCCTCTTATACAGCTATTGGATAGGATTCAGTCAACAGCTTATGGTCATAGACCATTCAACACATTCGTGAACTAGTATCCTCATTTTAAATTTGTGTTTATACCAATGTTATAAAAGGCGTAGCGTATCGCGTATCGGTCGGGCCGACCTATACGCCGTATCGTAACGTATCGCAAACGTAGCGTAGCGTATCGTAAAATTAATTTTTTAATTTTAAAAAATATTTTAAAATCAGAAAAAATAGAGAAAAATCATTAAAAATCTGAAAAAATGAACAACAAATCAGAAATCTAGAAAAATGTNTAGAATAATGTGTTTTCTCCCGTATCGTACGATACGGGGGTGTATCGCCCGTATCGTACGATACGGCCCCCGTATCGCACGATACGGGCGATACGCATGCGTATCGCAAATTTATAGTGTATCGTATCGTTTGTCTTGATACAGACGATACGTATCGTACGATACGCGTCCGTATCGTACGATACGGATAACACTGGTTTATACAAATGTACAGTTGTTTAAGAATGTGAAGATCATTCCAAATAAAAATAAAGAAATGGCAAGTATAAACAAACTTGATTCTTAGAATATGAAAAACAACATATATATATATATACATATATATATATATATATATATATATATATATATATATACACACACACACAATTTATGTCCTTTTATGAACATAAGCATGCAAAGGCAACAAATGTTCTTGGAATGTCAAAATTATTTCTGGATGGATTCATGATTACGCAGCATTGCTAGTGGTTTCTATTATTAGGTAAGGATTCAATCTGCAGATATCATCAGAGATCACCTTGACTAGGCACTAAAGAAAATGGACAGAAGAAAAATGAAGATTTCAGAAGGATTCCACAAGAATCAAAAGGATTTTAACAAGAAGCAACAAAATACAAAGATAAGAAAGAAGCACTGCAGCAAGAAGCACATAAAGATAGACATGGAAAAAACCAAAACTTGCCTCCAGCATTCTAGCATCTGAAGGACCAGCATCCTTCATTTCCAATTCAGTGTTGCCCGCATTCTCTGTGTCATCATGTTCAGCTGCAGATTCATCTACCAATGTCCCTTCAGTATTAGCATAACTTTCAGGAGTCAACCCAGGTTGGCTGGAGTTATTTTCTGCAGGAGGCCTATTAGAGCTTTTTGAACGCTTCTTTTCTGATCTTTCATCCCCACTCACCTTGTCAGGATTCTCGTCTCTTGATCTTTTACGCGCATTTCTTTTTTTCATAAAGTTCAGGTGTAACCCCTGTCATGATATTTATTGAACAATAATCATGCCAGAGGGTTATTTAAGTCCTTGAATCAAGAAAAAGAGCAGGAAATAAATGTAGTCCTCACCTGAAGATATGCCAAAATCTGGCATCCCATTTGATACTGAAGCATCTCATATAAGACCTCAGCAAACACTGAAAGCTATAAAATCACAAACAAAACAAATGAATATTAATCTGTGCAATTAGCTTGGCATGATGCTAACTGATTTCAAAAGGATGGAAAGCTGGAGACAGAGTATTCCATACCTCAAATGTAGATTCTTCAGTGTCCTTCTCACTATAGTCCAGCAGACCTTCCAATGAAAATGAAGTTGACCGAAGCTACAAAATGGGAACTTAAATAAGCAGACCATAATCAATGATTTTTGCATCAAAAGAGTCTAAATGAATATCAAATTCAGAAATGTTATAAGGTTATATTCAGACTCACCTTTAGTTCTTTGCTCCCTTTAGTCTCTAAGAAGAAACCAGGATAAGGCAGATGTTTTTCTGAAAATCCTCCCTGTTTGTCTTTTGTCTCTTTGGTGGAATTATCTTTAGCCTCAGTAGACTCCTTGTCGTCTTTGTTATTATCTTTTTCATTTTTCAATTTGTCCATATTGGGTTGAGTGTCATTCTTACTAAAATCACCCTCCTTTTTTAACCCATCTTCCTTCTCAACCGTGGAGGCCTTATTTGTATTATCTTCTTCATTACCTGTAACCACCTCATCCTTCTTTTCAGCCAAAACAATCTTTGAATGAGAACCGTTGTCCTTTTCATTGACATGCTCGCCTTGGACTTCCTTGTTTTCTTGTTTTATCCCTGTACTTTCTTCACCTGCACCTACTTTATTGTCATGATTATCATTGGCAATGGCAGTAGTCTTTTCTGTCCTTGTGACAACCTTCCTTTTAACTGCCTTTTTAATGATTTTTTTCTTTCCGACTTTCTTGGCTTCAGGTTCAGATTGCTCTTTAGCAACTAGTTCTTTTCCATCTGTTTCACTGCCTTTGTTCCCATCTTCTGCCCCATCTGCAGATTCACCCCTCTCTTCAGCCGGAGCAACTTTCCCCTTCACACCTTTCTTGGTAACTACCTTTCTAACAACCCGCTTCTTTCCAATTTTCTGAACTGCTGTTTCTTTTGCAGAAGGGTGATCGGCTGCGTCTTCATTCTCATTATTCTCATCCTTTGTCTCGTTCTCCTTCTGATCTGCATTAGCAGACTCCTCTTCCCCATCAGCAACAGTTTTCAACACATGGCTGCTCTCACTTTTCTTTTCTTTATCTTCGTTTTCCTCTTCCTTGACATCTTCAAAACTCTTATCCTTCACAAGAGTAGTTTCCGTATTGACATCTTCATTTTGCTTTTTCACGTCAAGATCCCTTGTCATTTTCTTTTCTGTTTCAGCAGAATCTCCATCCTCTGGTTTTCCATGACTTATTCCTTCAAGACACAAGAAGAGTTAAATTATTTGACAGAAGCTATAGATATGGAAACAAAATGAACTTGACCATTCTTTTGTACCTTTTATATCTTTCCTTTCAACAGATTTGCTCTGCACCAAAACAAAAGTTTAAAAAGCCAATCACGCGAAAAAAAAAAAGATTTTTTAAATGGAGAATTCCATGCGAAACAGATTTTCATAAAAAAAAAACCTTTTCTTTCTTCAACCTCAGCTGTTCTCTCTCTAACCTAGCCTGCCTTTGAGCTAGCCACCGAGTTCGCCAAACATCAAGAGACGGAAGACATTCCGATAAATTTGGAATGAAATAAACAGATATTTCTTTGTGGCTGAATAACCCATCCTTGCCAACTCTATCATAATGGACCTGTTTATCAAATCAACATCAGCACCAGGTAACGGTATATCACATATATTACAAAATGAAAGAGCTCAATGAGAGCCAATTGTAGATCTTTGTAATGGACAGTTTTGCTGCTTCACTTAAGCAGGACTATTTGAACAAACAATTCCACATGGTACAAGAGGACCTCACATCAGACTATTAAAGAGATTAGATGTTTCATGACCAATATTTGGACGGCATCAGTGCTTCCACATTCCTCCAATTAAAAATTGTGGCGATTACATAGTTATCAATTTTATACTATAAAAGGAAATTAAGTTACTACATAATGAGGGCTAAATTACATGATAACAAGAAGGCCTTCAGATCCGCACAACCATGCAATAATTTTCCATATGACTGGAGCTTCAAATTAAGACACAATTGGGCTAAAATACTGGACTTTCATCCTGGTTTACTGGTCGAATAGACATTCAGTGGAAGCTTCAAACCAGGGCACACTTGGGCTGCTAACTGGACTTCATACTGGCTTAGTGGAATAGGTATTCAGGGGTTCACCTTGCAAAATTGTGTAACAGATTACACATCAGTCTGCTGAGCAAAAGGTTATGGTGTGCTTCAGACTAGGCAATGAATTGGTATTTGGGTCAGCCCCAACAGGACTAGGCTGCAATCTGGCTGCTTTTGGATGGGTCCAGCTCAAAATTCTGACAGCCAAATCATGATAATCATCCTTATCATCGGAACCTTACCATCAGTCCAGACTGACATCCATCCATAATTACAAACTGTGCCACATAAACCAGACTTCATACCAGTTACTAGTCAAGTAAAGTCAGATGTTCACATTGAGGAATTCCAAACAGATTACAAGTCAGGCTGGAGAGCAAATGTGACCGTGCGCTTTAGGTAAGGCCAATGAATTGGCGTTGGGCTCAGAACCAACAGGATTAGGCTGCAGTCTGGCTGCTTCCAGAGGGGTCGAGCTAAAAATTTTGACGAGCAAGTCATCCTTACCGTAGGAACCTTATCACCAGCCAAGAACATGCCCACCCATAATGACATATATATATAGATGAGGTTGCAGCATCTTTATCATAATTACTGTGGGAACCTTGTAACATTTTACAACTACCTATTAAATAAAAATAATTGCGTCTATACATTATGGGGCGAAACAAAGTAGATACCATCGATGGATAATAAATACAGAAAATAGACCTAGTACCATCTTTTTCAATGCTCAAAAAATTCAATGAACCTAAATTCAGTTAATGTATTCTGTCTGTCATATTTTGAACATAACATAACGCAAGAGAAAGCTAGCACCTAAATCTGCTGGTCACGGTTAACCAAAAACATGCAAATAGTTCAACAAGAAACAAATGATTTGATGGGCATATTCAGCTTGTTGAATTACTTCATGACGAAATCCATTATTAAAGTTCTCAAAGGCCATATCACACTCAGATGAGAAAAGGCTAATATGGAGCACTGAATAACCAGTCCATCATAAGCATGAGGCTGGTTTAAGAGGTTCCAGAGAATTAAAAGAATTTAACACCAAATCCATGATGGAGGAAAGGAAGCTACCACATAAGCATCAACTGCACTTTTTAAAATAATAAGGGTGTTTGATGAGGCCACAAGTGTGGAATTCTACAATTAAAATTCTCATTTTTGACAAAATGAGAACTGTGTTATCAAACAAAAAAATTTCATTCCAAAATTCTAGGCTCAATGTTGAATCAAAATTCCAGAATTGTGATTCTACCATAAAGGGTGGAATTATGATTCCAGAACCATAAAACACATCATTTTCAATTCTGGAATCAACATTCCAGCATATCAAACAAAAAAGGAAAAGTAGAACTAGAATTCCAATTCCAATTTGAGCTGGAATTTTGTTTCTAGAATTTTAATTATATAATCAAAATTTAAGACCATCAAACACCCCCTTAAGGGCTAAGCCACATGGGAGCAGGTAAGGAGATACGGGTACGGACATGGCCATTTTAGAAAATTTGGGTACGGCAGTATATATATATATATATATATATATATATATATATATATATATATATATATATATATATATATATATATATATATATATATATATATAGAGAGAGAGAGAGAGAGAGACGTGTAAAATACAAAAAAAATTAAAATGAAAGCCACTTTTAAATAATCACGTAAAATTAAACAGTTTGCTAAAAGCACCCAAGTGTGTCCAAGTACGCAATTTGGGTACGCAAGTACGTGGACCTTATTGAAGTACCCATGTGACTTAGCTTAAGGGAGATTACTAGTTACAAACAGAACACCGTGGTCCAATGGCTTTGTGATGTACTTCACAAAGCCATCAACCTACCATCCGTGACTGCTACAGCCACTCAAATAGTCTGTTGTAACAAGCAATCATGAAAAGCTGCCACAAAGAGGTGGTTTCAAACTTTCAGGTGAAGATCAACTATCACCAGTGGAAACTGTCAAAAGTGAGCCTATGTAACTGACAACTCAGGACTTTATGAATTATGAAAGACACAGAGTGATCATGAAATCCACTAGAAACTAAATTAAATTTGGATGGCCATTGCATCTTCATGGACACATAAGAGTTCTGCTAACAGAATGAATACTTGGAAAAGCAACACACCTTTTGTAAATCGGGTAATAATACAAACTGTTATGTTCAATCAGGATCATCAACGCCTTCAGAAATGTCTCAACAAGGTTTTCCCAAAGAGCTTCTTTTCAAATGTGGTTCTTATTCGAAAACTGAGATAAACTTGAAAATTATAAAAGCTGAAAAATAAATAAGAGAGAGAGCATAAATGCAAAATAAATTTTTTTATTTTTCCTTTGGAAAAGTATAAAGGAACAGTCAATAAAGAAGGAACATACAAAAAAAAATTAACAAGATATATTTCTCAAGAGACTTAGAAAAGAAATTATCATATATAATTAGGATGTTTTCATTTCCAATAGTTTCAAACTACTGCAACAATTTTCCACATGGTTCAGAAAATGCTGACAATATCAGGATATTTGCTAAAAATTATGAGAAATTGGTGACTACAGTATTAAATAAGCATAAAGAGCTCTAACGTCACTGGAGCAAGAAGGAACAAGATAGCAATCATCAGATAGGCAATGTGCAGACTGCAGTCAGAACAAGGTTCAGGTGGAACAAAATATCAGACGCTCCTCTAGGAAACAAATGACCTTCTAATACTAACTATTAAAGACTTAACAAATTACTTCCAGAAAACGATTCCAATGGATGCAGCTGTGCAAATCAAGCTGGGTAATTTCTTTCGTGTGCCTGCAAAAAGAACATTGTCATATTTAGCTGACAAAAATTTAAAGACGAAAGGACTTGAGAGCAAAAGAATCTCATTGCTGTTCGGAACCTTAATGCTGTTCGAATCAAAGCTGACTCATCCACAGATGGATCCCCACCATCAACCTCGCTGTTCCAACAGCCACCAATCGCCATAAAGCAACGGTCTTTTTTGAGAACAACGAATCGCAGAATATTATTATAGTGTGGAATCCTATCATTCAAGTTCTTTTTAGATGATAGGTCCTCAAAAGCATCATCACTTATTCCACTCATTAAAATCACCTGACATGTTAAAAAAACATCACCTTAGCATGCGTCAAACAAATAAATGTAAACAGAATGAAAATACCCTACTTGTATGGTAATCAGTGAACAATACGCATGTTCAGGAACCCAGGCACAACACAGTTCCATCATAATTGTGGACAGTTGAGCCTTGATTTGCATTATTCGGCCTAATGCAAGGTCATATTGAATAAGCATTGATTTAATATTTTAAAGAGATTCAAAAGAATGCAGTATGATTCTTAGAAGCACCATTGGAGTTGACATTTTGAAAAAGTGTATGTAATAGGTTTGGTTGGCAAGTGTTAACTCTGCTAAAGTGCATCAAAGCCTTGATTTGCATTATTCAGCCTAATGAAAGGTCATATTGAATAAGCATTGATTTAATATTTTAAAGAGATTCAAAGGAATGCACTATGATTCTTAGAAGCACCATTGGAGTTGACATTTTCAAAAAGTGTATGTAGTAGGTTTGGTTGGTCAGTGTTAACTCTGCTAAAGTGCAGCAAGGTCTGTACTTTCATCCATTCGTTCTGACAAAAGAAAAATGTACATGAGGTTCTTCTGAGAACCTTTTCTGTCATAATATTAGACAAATAGAACAACGTAATCATCAGCCAGTTTGACTTGCACCAGAAAATGCTCAACAGGGGAGGTGCAAAGAAAACCTAGTAGAAAAGTGCATACATTATAAGAGTTGTGTGTGTTTGTGTGTCGAAAGTGCATTGTGTCTCCGTTATGCCAGCCCTTTGGAGGGGATAAATGTGGGTTCACAAATGATCTAAAAGGGTTAGGCACAGTAGACACAAGAAGTAGAACGCACAAATCATTTTTTCTACATGCATATAAGATGGCAAATTTTATGAGGGTTTTAGAATAAAAATTTTACATTGATCAAAGTTATGGGAGGTTCACAAAGACCAATCCATGCATTGGATTTTGGTGATTTTTCCCCAAACCCCCAAATTTTAGTTGACTGAGATTGTCTGTGAAGTCAAAAAAGGGGAGAAAAAGGTCCAGCCAAAACTAGTCGAGACAGCCATAAATGGTGGTTGGTGAAATCACAACAGATACACTATACATAATTACATATCACCTTTGCTGAAAACTTCCATTTAAACATGAATCCTGCTTTTGAGAAACGTGTTTCAGAAATCAAAAGCTTGATACTTCCTCCAATGTAATTAAAAAGAAGAACCTGCTTCTCATAGAATTTATCTTCAGTTCATAGACCATTCCACTCGTTTTTCATTATTCTATCCTTACTTTAAACAATTCACTTTTTTATATTTGACAACATTTTGTTATTAGTATGCACTCAATCTTTTATAGGCTATTTTTAACAGTCATAGACTCATAAATATGTATGTGTGTGTGTGTGTGTGTGTGTGTGTGTATATATATATATATATATATATATATATATATATATATATATATATATATATATATACACACACACACACACACATACATATGTGTGTGCATATATATATACATATATATATATATAATATATATCAAACATGAACTAAGCCTTTTCACTTTTGGAATTTGCATGCATGCATGCAGAAGCCCAAATCTGTTTCATTTACCCTGCCTTCATATTACGCATGTTTCAAAAATCTATCCATGTCAGCATACACACGCATGAACCAAAATATAACCAGTTTTATTTGCACATAAGCACAAACATTGAATAGATGCGAGTGCACACAAGAGAATAGCAAAGGGTGATAGCTTAATTTTCATCATTCACATCTCTATTGACAATAGCAAACTTCTCAGTATGATCCTCACTAAGGCATATATGTCAAAGACATGCCCCTCGCATTTCATATGGTCATGCAGACACTCACAAATCTGGACACGTAGCAATAATTTTAAAGGCACAGCTAAACCTGCTAACAGCAAATCCATTTTCTCAGCAAGCCTATAAACAAAACTTGCATTAAAGATACTCAACAATATAAATGTGTGATAGAAAGAGCCATTCACATATATTTAATAAAGGTTTATATCTAGAAACGCCTTTAAAATCCATGAGGATGAATACCCCAGGTACAAGTACCCATGACAAAGAAAATGTCCAATTAAGGACAAATACACAGACATTTCTAATATGTGAAGAAAATTACCTTTGCCTTCCAGATTGTTTTCACTCCACAAGATTTCCCTGAATTCTCCTCAGCACCTGTTGCTGCTGATGGTTGCTCTTGATCCACATTGCCATCCACTTCAACTAACTCATGCTCAAAGCTGCATAAAAATTAATGTACAACTCATACTCAAAGAATCACTATATACTGGTCTGACATGCTAGGAAGTTAGAAACTAAACAAAAGATAGTGTTCCTGGTATACAAGTCCCATAGATTGAAGGGGACAATTTGAAAATGCCTCCATGGTGAACATGGAGACAAACACAACTTTTAGCAAAGTCAGGACAAAGGCAGACAGAGCATCTTTAAGTCAGGACCTAGAAACCTAACTTAAAGTCTGGACACAAGGAAAGCAGACCATGAGCCCTCATTGCAGATTTCCTGCAAAAAGCCGTATTTTCATCTTTCATAAGGAAGAATAACTATTCTAGTCTGAAATTGTGAAAAGGAAATTCATCAAGGGCATCAATTTGACAGAAATATTTAAATCCAAAACACAATATGGTGTCGCCCAAGCTGAAGAATCAGTTTAACAACCATCTTCTTTACAGGGATATAAAATAATCGAAATTAGTATAATTTAACTATTCCAAATTGAAACCCAGACTGGAAACACATCCAGAAGAATGTTGTAAATTTATGTTATGATAAGCTAGAATTGAAGGCAAAAATAAGATCTTATTTTGAATGATACAACATATTCACATACCTGACAGGAGTACTAAAAGACACATTCAACTTATGGTTCGGCCAGTAAATAATAAGCTGCAAACATATCAAATTGGAAAACACTGTATCAGGTATGTAACAGAAAAAGAAAGGTCCAAACTCCTGTTGCAATACCAACTTGTATGGTATATACATTTATATCAAGATACGTTCCAAAAATAACTGTAGCAAGAGGCTTACCTTGCAAAATTCTGGAGAAACTGCCAGCCTGGGATATCGCTTGGTGACTGACAAAAAATCCCTTTCAGTATCCACTAAAGAAAATGGATGTGCCTGGAAAAACGAGGTCATCAGAAAAGAAAAAATTGTGTCCCAGCAGAACCAGATATCCATCATAAACAAACTTATAAAAGAAAACCAAGTCTAAAGTCACAAATTCTGTATGTTTCCTTTTTTCTTTTCTTTCTACCTACTCTGGCAACAGAATTAATTGAACTATTTATTGATTTAATCAATAAAAAAAAGTCAGAATCTTAAAATATTGGCAAATATCTATTACTTAACAAACACTTCCATTGAACTATGACCTACCGAATGCCATGACATTTTTCACATACAATATCAGCTGGTAACACTTTCCAATCTGAACATTCAATTAGCATCCATTGCCAGCATCGATCCATAACACATATGTAAGTAAATTAAGAAATTAAAGTTAACATCTAGAACCTAGTAGCTATTTCAATAGTTCTCACCTCTAACCCTGTGTAACAATCCTTCACGAATAAACCCACCTCCACAGCTAAGACCATGGAATTATCCAAAAGACAGAATTAACGGAGTCCTGGCTCCACTAAGCCAAGGATCAGTGTCCGGAACAGTATGGAAGATATTAAGATCTTAGATGCTTTTTACCTTGCAGATATAGTCTCTTCTCCTTTCCTTAAGAGGTGAATGACGCCTTCAAACAGTATGACAAAATACAGAGTTTAGTTAATAACTGGACCAATAAAGCATCATCAACCTATCTGATTACTGTATGACACTAGAAAGCTTCAAGTTCTTTCCACCTATGTGTGACTTCATGGCGTGTTGAATCCTTTCTCAAAAAGCGCTCCTTTGAACCATGGTGATCTCTCATCATCCTTGGAGGTGTTCGATCGCGTCTAACTTCACGTTCACGTTCACGTTCACGTTTGTGTTCGCGGTCTCTCTCCTCGCGACGTTCAATCAAGCGTGCCCTTTCTCTCTCCCGCTCCCGCTCCCTCTCTCTCTCTCTTTCCCTCTCTCGCTCTTTTTCTCTCTCACGTGCATGATCTCTGCGACGATCCTCCTCCCTAATCTCAAACTCACGGCGGAGTATACCTCGATCATCTTTTCTATCTTCCAGCCGTGGACCTCCTATGCTCAGATGACCGGAATGAGAAGAAGTGCCGCCAGGATAGTCAAGCACATTCCCAAGTGCTTTGCCTGTGCTATAATCACGGCCAGGAGGTAATCCAACGCCATAGCCTGCTCCGGAAGGTCCATGTGTATGGTAGAGATCATCAAAGTTACTCCTTCCAGCAGTGCCCAGAACTGAGGCTGGATGTTGTCCAGCGTATGAACCACCACCAAGTGCAGAGAAACTGCGAGCATCAGCATCCATTCTTGTACAATATGCAGCAGGATCTTGAGATCCATGACGGGTAGCACCAGTCCTTGCTGCAAGATAACCACTTGGTCTGCCAGAAATTTATATGCTACTCAGTGCAATTAAGGCACAATTAATCTTACAAACGTATGGAAGAATCGGTAAGCTCAGTGGTAGTGCGATCAACAGATAACAAGACATAATAAACTTAGGAAAATGACATGAATGTAAAAGTATAAGATGATTATATGTTTTATTTTCATAAAAAGCTGGTCAAGCACCATTACAATCATCTCTACTGTAACCGACAAGAGACAAGTACCTCATGCTTGTGTCAAGAGTCGAAGCTGACAAACTCTGTCGCACATCAGTTTCAGTGGGCAACAACTGTTGGTGATGCAGCAAAGAAGCCTATTAAGAGGGAGGATACCAATCAACCAGACTGACCAATCTATAAGTTCTTAAATAAAGAAATTAAAAATACACTATACCTGATCACGTATATCAGACTGCCAAATTTAGCCCATGAAAAAATATAAAATAGCTATGTTAGATACAAGTCAAAAAATCCTAATGCTCTGCCACATATAACAAAGGTTGATGAATGACATGCAGTGTCAGTAAAAGGGGAAAATACCTGATATTGATGGCTAAGACTAACATAATCAGAGTATGTTCTTGCTGATTCACTCTGCAAATCTCTTCCAATGTATGTGCTCTGACTTTCAACGTAATGACTCCTATCCAGAGGGTACTCAGAGACCTTTCCCTTAGCAAAGGGATCAATTTTACGACCATATCCATAGTCTGATGATGGAATATAGTCAGCACTTTTCAAGCCCAGATTTGAGCCAATATCACTGGAAGAAAATTTGGATGATCCACCAGAACGATCCTGAAGGGCTGACAAGCCCGTGCCCTTCCCACCAGCTGCATCTAACTACAAAATCAAACATTTATGAACTTGAATTTGCTTACCATGAGTGCTGCAAGGTAATCACAAAAGAAGCCTCCTTCACACATCCATTATAAAGAACAAAGATAGCATGTAAATCAGGGTCAACGCAATCTATTTTGGCTTATCAAAATCAAAGTGACAGTACTTTGGAACGTTGGACTGAAAGTTTGAAATAATGTGGTAAAATAAATATAACTGCTAAAGCATCATACTTAGACATCCATTCCCAACAAGTCGAATAAGAAAGCTGAAGCTGCAATATGTATTTACAGAAGTCCATGCAAAGTTAGTGGAACCCATTTCCCATAATTGAATAAGAAACTGAAGCTGCAATGTCTATTTACAAAAGTCCATGCAAACTTGCAAAGTTAGTGGAACCCATTTCCTATGATACAGAAGTGGTTCATGGTACTTGAAACATGACCTCACGAAATAGCTCAATATGCTTACAGCTGTAGCCCCAAATTACAGTATACCTGTGATATCTTAAAAGTGCTATTGTATCTTCTTTTTGTGTTCTGAAACTTCTCCCTTCTAAACGAATCAGTACGGAAGCAACTATTTTATTGGGTGTTTGCTATTTTTCTTACTGGCAAAAGTTCCAGCCACCTCCAAATGGAAAATGTTGAACTTGAAATGCCTTATATCCAAGTTTTAGCCAAACGATGAAGAAAAACACAGAATTGGAATTATTAACTCATAGGAAGGAGAAAGGAAAGTGCAGTGGCAAAATTTAATAAGCTAAATAAATGCACAAGGCAGATTTTCTGCCTCAATAAACAACCAAAATACTACAGTGAACCAAAAGTTGGACAAATGAGCCAACACATTGCTGACTGGGTGCTCTTCTGCTAAAACAACCCTGCCAAAACATAATTGACTTGCACGAGGCAATCGTCCGTAGAATCACTTTGCAGGTTAAACAATTTCCACTAAATAAATGTGATAGATTTTTCTCAGTCATTTCAAATTATTTTACATATAGGAGCAAGCTGTTATAAAGATGCCATGAACCTTCACTTTTTAAATACATAAAAAATAATAACAATGTAATGCAAAGGATAGCATGAATTTCATCATGACAGCTTCAAAATAGTTAAGCATCCACTCCTCCTCCCCCTCCCCCCAACCCGCTCCAACAAGAAACCCACATAACAACACATCCATACAAAATTGTATTACATTTTACATGATAAAATTTTGCTATCTTTTTCACTTCATTGTTAATATTTTAGATCTTTCAAAGTTTGAAATATGTCTCCATGAACAGTTGAACCTTGATCGCACAAATGTGGCAGTTTTTCGCTTGTATATGTTGTGGTATTACTTAGTTCTTACTGCTTTGTACATGTTGAGATACAACTGTACAAGCATTTGTGGGCGGTTCTTTGTCAATGGGCATTCATCTGTTGTGCATGATTTACAAAGTACAAACTGGAGAATCCACAGGAAGGATGTGCTGGTCCAAACCACAAAGATTTGCACTAATAAGGATCGGCCAGCATTAGATACACAATCCAAAGAGACCTCGATAGAGAGTAATCCATGGTTTACTGGAAGTAGTGGTCCAACTTAAAAAGTCAACTGGAACTAGTTTGAACTAGCCATATCACGCGTGGACGATCTACTGAGCCCAGAACTGCAGAGCGGAGGTATGAGCCGTGGACCTCAAATTACTATTGATAAATTTAAGGCGAATAAGATCAACAACAGGAACTAAATTCAGATGCCAAAAGACCCGCTAAGCAGCACACTTTATTATCAATATTGTCTGAGATTCAATCTTCAAAGCTGGAACTCACGAAACGAAAAACCTTCAACATATTCTTTCTTAATCAGTGAACACTGCTATTGATTGGATAGAAATCAGTACCTGTGGAGCACCATAAGCCGTGCCATAGTGTGCACCATACTGAGTAGGAGCAGGCACAGACGATCCTCCGCCTAATGCCCCACTAGAGGGAAGCCCACGATATCCACCACCCATATGCGCATCCTGATGGCCACCTGCCATTGCAGAATGTCGCAACGAATCGGGGCTCAAAGTCGAAGTACCATGGTACCCAGCTGCAGCCTATAGCAAAACCGACATTTCAATGCAAAATGGCAAATAAACATAGACACCATGCACTAAACCTACGTGACCCGCCTGGTCTACACATTTTAGTGAAAAAAAAAAGAGAAGCAGGAGGAGAAGGAGAATTTGTTGATGATGGCTACTCACTGATTGTCCATATCCATGCTGGGACGCGTATGGCTGTTGCCCATAGGTATTTCCTCCCCCGGTAGGGTACATCTTTTCAGCTCACGGGCGCTCGTATACAGAAACCAACAACGAAACCGCGAGCCACCAATTGCAGGCGCTGCAAAGATTAGGTTTGAGAACCGGAAAAATATGGCACCGCCTAAATGGGTTAGAAAGACTGGGAATCGACAAATAGTTGGGTTCCGAACCAGAGATTGGGAAAATGAAATGAAGGAGAGAAGATGGAAACGAAGGAAAAGCGTTGCAAGAAATCCAGGAGTTGGGGCGTTCAGGTCTTCAGGATGGCATGAAGCGGGAAAAACGTCCCTTCTGGTAAAAACCTAGAATCCACAGAGAGAGGGGGGGAGAGAGAGAGTTACCCAAGAGCAGAAGGCGAAACGTGAAGAGTCGAGCCCGTTCGTTTTGTTGTTTAGGGTTTGGGATTTCGTGAGGAAGGCAAAAAAAGAAACAGTATAGGCGGGTCGGGTCTCCCTCACTTTACACATACACAAAACTAAAACTGATGCGTCCACGTCCCAAAATGGCCGCCTTACTTATTTTTTTCGCTTTCTCTTTTCTCTGCGGCATTTGTCGACGCGATCTTTCCGTCTACAACTATTAATCTACAAAAACATAAAAATTTTATTTTAAACACAATCACATGTTTTTCTTTTTCTTTCTAAATTTTTTCATAAGTCAAAAGTATTATTTGTTATATTGTGTTTATATGTTTTTAAACGTGTATATGACATTCATAATTGTTTTGTAGTAAACTCATAAGTAAGCATTATGAAAGCAACTGATATAGCGTATCTTTCATATGTATGTATGTGCAGATATCTCATACCAGCGAATTCATGGACCAAAATCAAACGTCTCAAATTGGTTTGTCTTTATTGATTACTATTAATTTAACTAAATATTGTGCTATAATATGCACTTCATGAGTAATACGTAAAAGCTTGTTGTCATAAATTGTTTGCAACATTAACGTCGTTCGTCGTGCAGCTCGTGCTCTTAAACCAAAACCACTAAGGTGATAAATAGTTGTACCATGAACTTGGTAGATGACCGTCTTTTCTCGATGGTTTTCTTTGTAAATTTTTCAAATTGGCGATAGATTATGGGGGTTGTGTGGGTTTCAATTGCTGTACTCCGAAATTTCTGACTACGTTGTGTTGAGATATCTTTGGCCATTGTAGTTTTGAGGTATTCACTCAAACTGTATTGTATGTTTAGTACGTTTTTTTCTCATTAAACTTGCTAGCAAGCAAACTGTTACCTTCTTATAACAGTCTTCTATATAAGTTTTTTAGCTTTACTTGATAAAAAAAATAGATTTTGTTAGAGATGGTTCAAGAGATTGCTGAGCATGTTGCAGTTGTACGCCAGGCTGCATGCATCGTATTCTTGTGATATTAACAGTATCTTGTGATATTAACTGTATATACCCACCAACAAGTACAAATACTCATTGTTCGTGAAGATTCTGCAATTAATGAATAAAAACTTCTCTCGCAAGTCTCTGAACCCTCAGTTTACTCTTTCTTTGTCTCTTGAGCTGTTCATCTGATTCCTTAATTGCTTTCATAGTTAAGCTCTAGATTAACATATGGTATTCGAGCTTTGATCGGGCTTTCAATAACTCTCAATAGCAACACCAGAGCAATCCTCGGCAAGCGGATGGACCATCTAGGATGTGTTGAGGCAACGGCTAATCTGCAGCAAGAGGAAAGTTAATAGACTTTCCTCTTGTGCATAAGTTTTTTCCTTTGTTGTTCCCAATGGTTCCCTCCATTACATGTATGTAAGGTGAACCACCAAAAAAACAAGAAAGAATGAAAAATAAAAAGTTTGGTTTTGTTCGTTCGTGGATGCAGACAGTAATAGTCGAACCACGTTAACTCTTGTTTTTGTGTGATTGTCATCTTTCTCTAATATCTGATATGGTATCAGAGCAGTGGCGGTGGTGAATTCCTCCGTTCCTGTTCAACGGCTAAGGCAAGAAGACCAAAGCCGTGAAAGGGGGAAAGAACTTCTAGAATCCGTTTTTCTTCTGCTTCCGCCTTGAATCATCATTTTTTTTTTCGAGTCACTGGATTCCTCAACCTCCTTGCTCCTCTCACTGTTGTTGGCGTAGCGTCATCATAGAAGAAGAATTCACTATTTTCTGTTCCTGCGTAAACTGCTCCTACAAAGCTGAATTTCTATCAGACTTCTGGTGATCGACGCAGCCAAGCTTCAGTGACGGAATTTGATGAGCCAGGGCTCATTGGATTTTCCTGAGTCTCAGGAGGATTTCTACCAAGTTTGAGGCGTTTTGGTGCTGAAGTGAGGGAGAAATCAAAGATAGAAGGTGTCGGGTGTTCTGTTTATGTGTTTTTCTTTGAAACCAGAAACTGTGCCGGATTCCGGCGGTCTGCGCTGTCAGCTTCGGCATCAGAATACATCGAGTATAGGCTCATTCGAATCATTTGCTTCCGAGGATTCTACCAGCCAAATTTCAGATTTTTTGGAGCAGCGGTTGAGGAGTTATGAATTTTTGAGTGACGGTCTGTCGCTGGACTGTTTCCTGCAACGTTTGAAGTATAGGCGGTAGGTCTTTCGTTTCATGTGCTCTCTCATGTTAAAATTAGCTGTCAAGCAGATTTGGAATGGGATCCTAAGTTGCTTGGGGTCCCTCATACCAAGTTTCAGCTTATTTGGAGTTCACAAGAATAAGCTACATGTATTTGAAGTTCTGCCCATCCCTATGGATTCCTGTTGAGGGAGAACAAGCAGCACCTGTCATCAGATAGCTGGTTGTTGTTTTTTTTTATGTGAGCAGCCTCTTTTTTTTGCTTTTGAAGCTGATTCTTTTACCTCCAGCAACGGGTATTCCATCTTTGTATTGTCATGGAGTTCAACATAGAAGCACAACCGTCTTCATTCTCATCAAATCATTATGATGGTGGATTCAGCAGTTCGAGAGTGGTGACTCAAGAAAATCACCCTCTCAAGATCACAACGACCTTTTTTTTCGGCACCGAATACATCAGCTGGTCCAAGGCAGCAAAGCTCCTTCTAAGTGGTAAATGAAAAGTCGGCTACATTACAGATGTGGTACCTAAACCTGAACCTACTGATCCTAAGTATGCACAATGGGAGTCTGAAAATGACATGGTTATGTCTTGGTTATATAATTCCAGGGTGCCTCAAATCAGTAAGGGGCTTATATTCATGGAAACAGCCAAAGAAATGTGGGATGCCGTTAAAGAAGTCTACGGCGAGCAAAGCAATACTACCTGTATCTATGAATTGCAAAATGAAATTACTAGGTTTATGCGTCAAGATAAACCATTTAACGTGTATGTGGGTACTCTTCGATGGATGTTTGATGAAATGTTTATGTATCGTCCACCCACTATTGATCTCAAGATCCAACAACAACGTCTTGAAGAAGACAAGATTTGTAAACTTCTTGGTGGGCTTAGTCAAGAGTACGAGCATCTTCGCAGCCAGCCCTATCATATCCAATGTCCAACCTACTGAACATCCAGACAAAGTTGTGTATCTTTCTAAAGGGTAAAGTCCATCAAGAAACAAATTGTTGTCTGGGTCTACATCTCATGATCGGTTGTCTGAGTCTACATCTCATGATAAGCTTAAAAATCGATCTCGCTTCAAGTGCACTTATTGTCAAAAACTAGGCCACACTCGAGATAAATGCTAGGACCTCGTTGGCAAGCCACCTCGTGACAAATGAGTCTCTCAAAAGCCAAACAAAGAGGACACGACAACCTATTTTGTCACTAAAGAAGAGATGATGAATTTTTTTTCTCAAATGACAAAGACAAATTTGGTATCATCTCAACCAATCTTTAATGCAGTCAATAGACGATCCAGGTACATCCTTTGTTTTTTCTTTACATTCTCCTATCATAAATTGGGTAGTTGACTCCAGCGCCAGTGTGGGTTGTTGGCTCAAGTCGCATGAACTTACTTTGTGATGGTAAAGACTCTGAAGTTCTTCACATGCCAAATATTTCTACTAGTCTTTTATCTATAAGCAAGCTTACCCTTACACATAACTGCCTTGCAATTTTATCGGCTAAGGATGTTGTTTTTCAAGACAAGGAATTGAAGAACGTGATTGGTAAAGGCGTCCAACACAGTGGCTTATACTTTTTAGATTCTAAGACCTTTGCTTTATTTAATCATGCTTCTTCTACTGAATAGTTTGGTTTTTGGCATTCTAGATTAGGTCATGCTTATCATAAAATTGTTCGCACATTATTCCATCAATTATCTATTTCTACAAAATCTTGTGATGTCTATGAATTTGCAAAGTCTACTCGCTTACCTTTTAACAATGTTGTCGAACGTAACTATACTATTTGATCTTGTTCATTCGAACATGTGGGGTCCTGCTCCACTTGAAACTATACTATTTGATCTTGTTCATTCGAACGTGTGGGTCCTGCTCCACTTGATTCTATATCTGGATTTTGATACCATGTGACATTTATTGATAATAAGTCAAGGGTAACATGGATATATTTTTTAAAATGAAAGCATGAGGTTTCTAAAATTTTTCAAAATTTTTATCAAATGATTTTAAATCAATTTGGGATAAAGATAAAACATATTCGTTCTGACAATGGTGGCGAGTACATTAATGAAGTGTTGCAAGATTTTTTATCACAAAAAGGAATATTGTCTCAAACGACTTGTACAGACACACCACAACAAAATGGTGTCGTTGATAAGAAGAATCGTCATCTTCTGAATGTCGCGTGCTTTGATGTTTCACATGAACATGAAAAATGAATATTGGGCAGAAGCCATAGCTACATGATGCTACATAATTAATCGTCTTCCTAGTGAGAGACTTGACAATATGGCTCCAATGGCCATTTTGACCCAACGATATGTCTTTGTCAATCATTTGAACGTGTTTGGGTGCAAGTGATTTGTTTATCTTTAACAGCAGTTTCGAAATAAGTTACAAAAATGTGCCGCCAAGTGTGTCTTTATTGGTTATTCCACTTCTAGGAAACGTTTAAAGTGTTTTCATCCTACCACTAAAAGTTGAACATCTCCAGGGACGTCAAATTCTTTGATGACGAGCCTTTCTTTTCTACACCAGCTCATTGTGAGGGGAAGATGCATAGTCATATTAGCCACAACCACAATGAATCTTGCCAACAATATACTCCCAAGACCTTTTTCCAGTTTTTGATGGATTCAATTCCGGCACTCTTCCACCGGTTTCTTACCCTGAAGTGAGTAATTCTAAACTTCAAAACCTTGAGTCAACTTACCCTAAAATGAATAGTTCTGAACCTCAAAACCATGAGTCAACTTCCTTGAACCCACAAAGCCAAACTATTGACAATAGCACACCTGAAGGAAGAAGACCATCTAGAGTGACACGACCACCCTCTCAGTTTAGTGATTTCTATTCGTTCTCTTTTAATCTTGCTTACTCCAGCTCCAAACATCCCATTGAAAAACACATAGACTTTAGTAAATTGTCAACCAAGTACCAACACTGTGTCCTCAACTCGTATTCTCTCTGTGAACCTTCAACCTTTCAGGAAGCTAGTCTTGACCCTGAATGACAGAAAACCATGAATGAGGAGTTAACAACCTTAGAGAAAAATCAAACTTGAACCATAGTTCCTTTGCCAGAAGGAAAGAAACCAGTGGGATGTCGGTGGATATACAAAATAAAATACCACAGTGATGACAGTGTGGACATATACAAAGCCAGATTAGTCGCAAAAGGATACACCCAACAAGAAGGTATTGACTTCACAAAGACCTTCACCCTATTGCTAAGCGCATCCTTCTGTCGGTGGCAGCAAATAAGAACTTGGACACATTTCAACTTGATGTCAAGAATGCCTTTTTGCATGGGAATCTAAAAGAAGAAGTTTATATGGATCCACCGTACGGTGTCAAACATCAGCTTGGTTATGTATGCAAACTCAAAAAATCTATTTATGGGCTAAAGCAGCCTCCACGAGCATGGTTCTCAAAACTCAATAGTGTACTCATTGAGATCGGATTTAAGCAAAGCACCGTAGTGTCATGGGCTGACAACTTTGGCCAGTGCAAGGTATTATTATCTTATTGGTGTATGTCGACGACATTATTGTTACAAGAGGCAATGTAGAACAAATGAAAAAAGTCAAAGCCATACTACACAACAAGTTTGAAATTAAGGATTTAGGGAAATTGAGATATTTTTTGGGTATTGAAGTTGCACATTCGGAAGAAGGCATTTTCTTATGTCAAAGGAAATACACATTGGATCTTCTAAAAAAACTGGATTCCGGGGAGCTAAGCGGAGTTCGACTCCTCTTGACCTCAACTATAAAATCAGAAAAGACAATGGGAAACCAATTCAAGATATTCAAGGCTTTCAACGACTTATTGGAAAGCTAATTTACTTAACCGTAACTCTGCCGGACGTAACGTTTGCAATCAACATGATAAGCCAAGTCATGCAAAGTCCTCGGTCTATACATTTGGAAACTGTTCATTGCATTCTCAAATATTTAAAAGTGAGTCCAGGAAAAGGAATTTTAATGAAACAGAACAACAACCTTGAAGTGATTGGATATACAGATGCATACTGGGTTGGAGATCAGAGTGATAGAAAGTCTACCACCGGTTTTTGTACTATGATGAGATGTAACCTTTGATAGAAATCTAGCACCAATATCTGAAACCAGAAAACATAACTCACGTAGGAAGATAGAGAGAGAGAGAGAATGAAAACAATAAGAAGTTGAGGAGAAGAAGACGTGGCTAAAATGGTTTGCACGACCTCTATTTATAATCTCATTTCCAGAATTCTAAGAGTCTCCAATCGTAGAATCCTAGGAGATTTCACAAGCTACAAGAACATTAATTACATCATAGAATCCTAGGAGACTTCACATATTACAAGGATATTAACTACAACATAGAATCCTAAGAGACTTCACATATTACAAGGATATTAACTACAATATAGAATCCTAGGAGGCTCTTCACATGTTACAAGGACATTAATTATCTTAACACATTTTACAAGGATGTGGAATCCTAAGAGACTCCTCTTCAACGTGCTGGTGAAGGATTTATAGTTTAACACCCTCCCTCAAGATGTGCAAGGTTTTTCACCATGTACATCTTGCCTTTTAGAAACCAGAATCGTTGCTTCGTTAATCCTTTTGTAAATAAGTCTGCAACTTGTTCATCTGTACGAACATAAATAGGCAGAATCTCCTTGTCTTCCACTTTTTGTCTAACAAAGTGTTGATCAATCTCAATGTGCTTTGTTCGACCATGTTGTATGGGATTAAAGGCAATGTTAATAGCGCTTTGATTATCGCATATTAACATTGACGTTTTAATCTTTTCTCCAATGTCTTCTAGCAAATGTCTAACCCATGTAACTTCAGCAGTACCTGCAGCCATGCATCTGTATTGAGCTTCAGTGTTGGATCTTACTACTACCTTTTGCTTTCGACAACTCCAAGACACAAGATTACGTCCAATGAAAATACAAAAACCAGAAATAAACTTTCTTTGATCGGGATCTCCAGCCCAATCTGCATCTGTGAATGTCACAAGTTGATGTCTAGTAGTTATATTTTCACTCTTACCATAAACTAAGTCATCTCTTGTTGTCCCTTTTAAGATATTTTAATATTCTTTTGACAGCATCCGTGTAAGTATCTCTAGGTGCATGCATAAATTGAGATACTTGATTCACAACATATATAGTATTTGGTCTAGTAATGTAAGATATTAAAGTGTCCCAACAATACTTTGATATTGCATAGGATCTTCATATAACTCCCCATCCTGAGCACTTAGTCTTTGATTTAGAACACTAGGAGTTCCAACAAGCTTACAATTAGACATACCTGACTTTTTCAGCAGATCCAACGTGTATTTCTGTTGTGTCAATGTGAGACAATTATTGTGTCTATCAATCTCCACTCCAAGAAAGAATTGTAAATCACCAAGCTCTTTCATTTTGAAGTTATGCATCATCAAAACTTTAGCTTCTTCTATGTGTTTTTCTGAATTGTCTGTGATAACAATATCATCAACATATATAAGAAGTAAAGTAAATATGTTTTCCTTTCGATAAATGAAAAAATCACCAAGCTCTTTCATTTTGAAGTTATGCATCATCAAAACTTTAGCTTCTTCTATGTGTTTTTCTGAATTGTCTGTGATAACAATATCATCAACATATATAAGAAGTAAAGTAAATATGTTTTCCTTTCGATAAATGAAAAGAGAGTGATCTAGAGGACATCTCCGAAAACCACATTCTTGAATCTTGCAGGAGAAACTGTCAAACCACGAGCGTGAGGCCTGTTTAAGTCCATAAATAGATTTTCTTAGTTTACAAACTCATGCATGAGAGTCTTCTTTCGTGTATCCTGGAGGTTGTTCCATATATACTTCCTCCTTCAAATCACCATAAAGAAAAACATTCTTCACATCCATTTAATGTAGTCTCCATCCATATTCAACTGCCAATGATATAATCATGCGAATTGTTCCCATTTTGATCACAGGGCTGAATGTCTCATCATAATTTTCTCCATATTGTTGTGTAAACCCTTTTGCTACTAACCTTGCTTTGTGTCTTTCTATGTTGTTGTCAGGTTTGTATTTAATTTTGTATACCTATTTGGAGCCCACTACATTCTTTCTGTGTAGCCTAGGAATGATCTCTCATGTTCCACGTTCATGCAAGACATCCATTTCTTCTTTCATAGTCGTTCCCAAATGATGTGAATTTTATTGTTTGATCAAATGAAGTAGGTTCTTCTTCCTTGCCAACTTTTGCCATGAATAACTGAAAATCAAGTGATAAAGAATCATAGTTAACCCACATGTGAATGGGATGACAAATGCGTTGGAATCTTCTAAAGTGGGGCATGTTGTCTTCTTCACTGTGAGCATCTTTGTCCCTTAGTCGTCGACTGTAGATAAGATTTGAATACCGATGTGAATCGTTGCTCTGTTCTTCATTATTGCTTTCATGATGACTTTGTTGGATCTTCTTGATTTTCACTTTGAGCCATATCTGACGGTTGTATTGCTCTCTCTAGATCTTCACCTTGAGACACATCATTTTCTATAACAGAATCTGCATTGAATAACTGTGTACTGGTCCAGGGATCATAACAATCAATGGTCATAAACATTTCATTTGTATCATCAAAACTATGTTCATCAAAAATGACATTTCTTGAAGTTTCAATACATTTAGTTGTAGCATCGAAAACCTTTATATTCATCAGCATATCCAACGAATCTACATTGAATAACTTTGTCATGAAACTTGTTCCACAAGGCAGCATTAACATGAACATAGCATACACAACCAAAAACCTTCAAGTTCTTGTAATCAGGTTGTTTGCCTAAGAGTGTAAAATATGACGATTTAGACATCAAGAGTGTCATATGCAAACAATTTATTATGTATACAGCAATATGGAAGGCTTCAGTCCACAAGGAAATGGACACATTAGTATCATGCATCATGCTCATGGCGCTTTCAACTATATGTCGATGTTTTCGCTCAACTACAACATTTTGTTGTGGTGTGTAAGGGCAAGAGATTTGTCTAGTTATCCATTTTTCACGTAAAAATTCAATAAAATCAAGCGAGGAATATTCTCCCTTTCCATCACATTGAAAATGCACTACATTGGATGAAAATTTGGTTTGAATTATGGCATAAAAGTTTCGAAACATGTGGGGTACTTCTGATATGTGTTTCATGAAGTAAATCCAGGTGAAACGTGAGTAAGAGTCAATGAATATGACAAAATATCTTGATCCAGACATGGAATCAATAGAAGCTAGCCCCCATACATCAGAAAAAATAGTTTCAAAATGTTTGGAAGCTCTTTGATTTATATTATGGAAAGGTAAAACATGACTCTTACAAGGTCCACGAACATTTTTTGACACTTGAAGAAAGATGTAAGCTTGATCTTGGAATGAGACTATCTGTGACAAGTTTTTCAATGAAATGTCGACCACGGTGTTCTAGCCGACTATGCCACAGATCAGACTCTAAAAATTGGTTAAGGCCCCCTACTTTTGATTGAAAATGGCAAGAATTTGGCATTGATGACGCATTATGAGAAAGAGAAAATGTCTTCAATCCTATATCAAAAGTGGATGAATCATTGGATAGACATTCCTTGAGGACGTACATATTCCATTGACGCTCCCCTCTAGCGAACATTTTTTTCGTTTGGAGGTCATTGACATAGACAAAAGAAGGTGTGAATTCAATAGAAGAGCTTGTATCATCAATGAGTTTAGAAATGAGTATGATGTTATTTTTTATATTGGGAGCAAGAACAACATTAAACAATGATAGAGACGAAGATGATAGTGTAATATGTGCATTTCTAATATGTGTAATGGGATGAGATTTTCCATCACTTGTTATAATGCAACTTCTACCGTAATGAGAGGATAAGTTAGTCAATTTACCTGTATTTCCTGTCACATGGGTAGCTACACCTGAATCCAAGAACCATTCTTCCTGCTCATTTTGCTTTATAGTCATCTTTGAGAATGTGGTCATCAATAGCTGATGCATATCTTCGGCGGTGGATTTAGAACTTTGTCCTCCTTGTTTATAATCATGTCTTACCCCTTTGTTTTTACTTTGAGGATTAAACCAATACTCTGCCTTCATGTGCCCTTTCTTGTTGCACTGAAAACAAATTGGTATGTTTCTGAAAGTATCCAAAAGAGACATACCTTGGTCATGTGGTGTTGGTAGAATGCCATGACCACCATGATTGGAGTTCCCATGGCTCTTACCAAACTTTACATTAATAGCCAACACATTTTGAGAGTTCTCTTGATCAGTCCTTTCAATGACTCTTTTCATATTCATTTCGTATTGGAGAAGTTTACCTTGTAGTTCCTTGAAGGAAGACAAAACATGAAGGACCTCAAGAGCTGTAATAAAAACATGATAATCATGTCCAAGTCCATTCAAGGTTTGCTGCACCTTTTCCTTATCAGAAATGTTATTCCTCGAGGCAGCAAGTTGGTCTGCGACGGCCTTAATACGCCCCAAATAATCCATGATACACGTTGAACCTTTGCTCAAATTCTGAAATACTTTTTTTAAGTACATAATTCGAGCTTCTGATATTTGAAAAAAGGTATCAACATGGGTTTCCCATAATTTTCTGCAGTACAATAATCAGAAACTGAAAGTAACACTTGTTGAGATAGAGTAGACAAAATATACGCAACCAGACTTTGGTCACATCTCATCAACACAGCATGTTCAGGGTTGCTGTCTTCATGAAGAACAATAACTTCTCCTGCCTCATTTTTTATTTGCTGCAAAACGGATATTGGTGGAGCCTTTGTTGAACCATCAAGATGTCCAAAGAGACCTTGACTTCTTATGAAAGGCATGATTTGCCTTTTCCAAATCAGATAATTCATGGTTCAGTTTTTCGGTAATAAGGTGAGGAAGAAAACCTGATGACATGCCAGAATGCGAAAGGTTTTCCATGATAGCAGAAAGAAAGGGTATACAGGTAGAAGATGAGAGAGAAAGAAGACACAATATAACAAGATGTGTCATTAGGTAAGCAAGAAGAAAAAGGAACAAAAATTACACGAGAAAAAAGTAAATTTAGGATAGAGACAAGATGAGAAAAGAGTTCTAACAAGATCAGACTTATTTGGGCATTTCGTTGGGTAGAGATAATGTAACCTGACACTCTGTTACCATGATAAAAATCTAGCACCAATAACTGAAACCAGAAAACAGTACTCACGTAGGAAGATAGAGAGAGAGAGAGAGAGAGAATGAAAACAAGAAGAAGCTAAGGAGAAGAAACCGTGGCCAAAATAGTTTGCACGGCCTCTATTTATAATCCCATTTTCAGAATTTTAAGAGTCTCTAATTATAGAATCCTAGGAGATTTCACAAGCTACAAGGACATTAATTACATCATAGAATCCTAGGAGACTTCACATATTACAAGGATATTAACTACAACATAGAATCCTATGAGACTTCACATATTACAAGGATATTAAGTACAACATAGAATCCTAGGAGGCTCTTCACATGTTACAAGGACATTAATTATCTTTACACATTTTACAAGGATGTGGAATCCTAAAAAACTCCTCTTCAACGTGCTGGTGAAGGATTTATAGTTTAACAACCTTGTCATGTGGAAAAGCGACAAACATAATGTGATGGCTAGGTCCAGTGCAGAAGCTGAATACAAAGCTATGACCACATGTGCCACTGAACTTGTATGGGTCAAAGCGTTTCTTCTTGATATGGGAATCAAAATTGAAAAACCTATGAGTCTCATGTGCGACAACATGACAGCCATTCATATTGGTGCAAATCCAATGTTCCATGAACACACTAAGATATTGAGGTTGATTGTCATTTCATTCGTGAAAAAGTTCATAACAAAACCATATGTACTCCTCATGTTGGTACCCAATATCAATTGGCAGATATATTTACTAAAGCCCTAGGAAATGAGCGCCATCAATGGATTACTAGCAAGTTGGGGCAGATTGACATCAGCTCTCCAACTTGATGGGAAGATTGTTGAGGCAACGGCTAATGTGCAACAAGAGGAAAGTTAATAATCCTTATTAACTTTCCTCTTGTGCAGAAGTTTTTTCCTTTGTTGTTCCCAATGGTTCCCTCCATTACATGTATGTAAGGTGAACCACCAAAAAAACAAGAAAGAATGAAAAAGAAAAAGTTTGGTTTTGTTCGTTAGTGGATGTAGGCAGCAATAGCCGAACCACGTTAACTCTTGTTTTTGTGTGATTGTCATCTTTCTCTAATATTGATAGGATGCAATGGCAACAAAAATTATTATTTATGAAAAAAGATATTAATAAATTATATTATTTTATTAAAGGGAATGTGGGATATTCTGGCACAATATTGCCTGTACCTCAAATCTTTACTCGATTCGACAAAGAGCTGAAGAAGGCAAGATCTTTAAAGTTCATGTCTTGTTTGGGCAAGATTTTGATAACCTGAGAAGTTAGATCTTGCTGACCTATCCCTTGCTGCCTGTGAATATTTTGTGCATGATCTGACGCACAGTAAGCTAATAGTTGAAGGGCAAGAAGTTTCAGTACCACACGACAAATGGTGTTAAAAAAGACACAGAATATGCAAACTCGTCTAAGCATATCTAAGAAAAACAAAGGCAAATCAAAGATGTGATGCACATAGTGTAAGAAGTTTGGACATTTCAAGGATCGAAGTTGGAATCTCCATGGACATCCAGTGAAGCCTAAGAAGTAAGAACCTGATGATGATTTCCAGGGAGATTGAGAGTAGTCTTACAGGCTCGCCAAGTTATTGAAGCAAGTTGTAAGCTCCAATATGGCCATGCATACAAATAATAAAGTCGAGTGTACTGAAACTCAAGGTATGCCTCTAGCCCTATCAGCTTATCTTGTTTGTAGCTTTTGGATCCTTAGATTAGTTAATTTGAATGATTGCAATGAGTCTCATGTTAAGATTGTGGATGGTTCAACAGTACTTGCAGAAAGTGTGGATCTGTTACAAATACTACCATGTGCTAGATCTATCAAAGTATTATCTGTACCTAAATTTATTGTTAGTCTTCTTCCGTTAGTTATCTGTTATGTACATCTTCACGGTAGATTTAGAAGGAAACTACATAAAAGGGTTGCCAAATGCATGTGGGGATATTCTACAGCTAATAAAGGCTACAAATGCTGTACGATCCAAGCACTAGAAAGTTACACATTTCGAAAAACGTAGCATTGGTAGAAACTCAACCTATTTTTAAAAGTAACTGAATGCTTAGGGTCAGACGGAGGAACAGGTTGTAAATTTACCCAAATGGAAGAAACAAAAGAAATTGAATTTATAAATGATGGATTAGACAGTCAACCAAATTAGTAGCAGCAAGATGCGACAGCTGAAACAGATCGACAACCTACTAAATAGAAGCAGCAGAAGAGGTTGAGCAGTTAGGAGCTCAATAGATTGTCAATCAGCAAGCTAATCAACAAAATGAAATTCCATTGTGCAGGTCAATAAGGATAACGAAAAAGTCCAATGATTTTGTGTACGTACTCTGCCAACTATTCTAGTAGATATCCTAGAATGCAGGATGTAATGGGTTGTCCAGGAGATATCAAAGTTATCTATCAAAAGTTGACTCACAAAAGGGAACCATAAAGCTTTGAAGAGGCAAATAAAGAACTTGAATGGAGAGTTGCAATGGACGAGGGTCTAAAACCACTTGAAAAAAGCAGGACATGAAATTTGATACAGCTACCAGTATGAGAGAAATTGGTGGGATGTAGGCGAACATATAGAACCAAGTACAAGAGTAATGGAGAAGTAGAGGGGCATAAGTTACACTTGGTAGCAAAATGTTATACAAAATGGAAAGGATAAACTTCCATGAAGCATTTGCACTAGTGGCAAAGATGAACGCAAAACACACTCTTGTAAATACAACAATAACACACTAGTCATTGTATCAGCTATATACAAAAACATATTTTTGAACAGAAACTAAGAAGAGGAAAATTTTATATGGATTTGCCTCAAGGATTCAAGGTTAAAGCAGCCCCAAACACAGTTTGTAAACTGAAAAATTCTCTTTATGGAATTAGTCTCCTAGAGTGTGGTTGAGCAGCAAGCTGGTTGAAATTGGTTACAAGCAGAGTTTAACTAATAATTCAATAGTCACTCATATGGATGACAAGAAAACAATGTTGGCTGCAGCTTATGTTGATGGCATAATAATGGCTGGAAATGATGAAGGTTTTATAAAGAAGATAAAAGAAATGCCTAACCAAAGCTTTGAGATTAAAGATCTATATATCTTGAGATAATTTCTAGGAATAGAAGTTTACCACTCTAGAAAAGGTATCTTATGCCAGAGAAAATACGATTTGGACTCAGTTAAAGGGATAGGTATGATAGGGACAAAGCCTGCTAATACACTATTGGAGGTCAATATAAAACCGATCACAACCGATCACGGATGACGGGGAGTGCTTGATGACAAGATCTGACTTAGTATATGCAATGAATCAACTAAGTCAGTTTATGCATGGTCCCAGAAAACAACATGTTGATCCACTGAAAGGAACTATTGATTATGGAATCACATTGAAAAGAGATGGTAAACCCGAGATAGTGGGTTATGCAGATGCACATTGGTCTCGAGAGCCAAATGATAGAAGATCCACTTTTGGTTATTGCTGCTTTGTGGGTGGAACTCGTTACTTGGTGCAACAAAAAGCAAGAGGCCGTGGCATGATCTACACATAGAAGCGGAGTACCGTGCTATGACACTAGCTTCTTGTGAGTTATGCAGTAAGTACTGCAATTCCAAGTAAAAGCATGGTTAGGGAGGTCAAGTGTCAAAGAAGCAGATCTGGGTATAATGCGCATTGGGTTTCTGATGAAGAGATCGTGGTGTGTATTGGCGGAGAGGCCACATCACCTTCTGGTGGGCTGCGAGGAGGCCTTTTTTCATCTTTCAAGGGAGACAATTTTTTTCATTCATACCAACCTTTTTTCGGTGTTTTATGAAGGGCTCAAGAGGCGACTTTTAAGCATTATCAAGCACCCAATGAGACTGCATTTTTGGGCCCAAACACAGAAACCTGCTCCTTTTATTGAGCCCAGCTATAAAGTGAAATTTTAAGTTTGCACACGATCGAGTAAGAATATAATGGTTCCACAGATCTTGGGATTCGTTCATGAAGATTTTTTGTGTCGAAAGATATATAAAGGCAAACCGCATGGTGAACTTCCAGTTGACGCAAGCATGGATTGAGATGGTTGAGAAATTGGGAAGGATCTGAAAATTCTTTTGTTCCATAAAGAAAAGATCAGTTGTAAGAGCTGTTGCAGTGGGAGATGATTCTTCCTTTTCTGATGCTTCGTTAATTTGGATACATCGGTTAGTATTACTTTACTTTGCAGTAGCTGCAGATTAGTATAAAAAGAAAATATTCATTTGGTAGTCGGCCATCATCGTGGCTTGCATTTAGGGCTTCAGAGTACTGCCCAAGTGCAAGAGTTGACGCAAAGGAGACATGAAATTATATAGACAATGTTTTCAACAGCATATCTTCAGAAAATCCAAAAAATGAAGTCTGCAGGTCAGAATATGCTGACCTGGTGGCGAACTGATCATCGCCACCAGGTAAAGTGTCGTGTCGTTGTAGTACTAGTACATACAGGTGCATCCCTCATCAATTTCTAGTACGCATAGCTCGTTATGGAAGTCTGAGGTGCATATCCAATCCAAGTCCACAAATTGAAAAACAGAAATTTATCTATCGGCAACAGAACACGTCCACCAGTCGGCTGCTACATGTTGCAGGATGGCCAGATGTTTAAAATCAATTGTTATATAAGAACACCATAAACTAAACCGTGAGAGGTAGTATAAACTATTGCTAATACTCCGGTGCCATGGTGGTTCTAGTGACGGTTCTTAAATATTTAGTAATCCAATAACAACATGATCTTGCAACCGGTCTATTCCAATGCCGGTTGTTCTGCCCCCAAGTGAAAATGGGCCAACTGATCGAGTCGAATTTTGTGCTCAAGTAGTTGGGGCCAATTAAACTCCTGCAGGGCGGAACCTCTCTCGAGATCTGCAGGAAGGAATTCAGCAGCAAATAAAGATCTTAAGAAGGCAATTTCAACCCGTGTACATGTGGTAACAATAGGGAGACGCAAGATCACTTGATCATTCATACATTTGAAAAGTGGCGCAAGCTGCTTGGGGGTGTAGGGCCACTGTAGATGGTGGTGCCATAAATACTTTGACAATGTGGAAGCTAGCTAGTTGGGAATTGGGTCTTGAAACCCAACCCCCACAAGCAGGTACTTCCTTTCTGGAGGCACATGGGGAGGGGGAGATGGTCCCCGACGACAGCACTAACTTGGGTCATTTAGTCACAGTAAAACACGTAGCTAGTCCTGAACAGGGAGCCCCACTTTGCTGCATATGGCCGCTCATTGAAGAACACACTGTGGTGTCATTTAATAGGCGCTTCCCCATGGGTATTTTGCCGCTTTGAAGCCCCTTTTCTACTGCTACACCTGTTTCTCTTTACAGATAAGTTTCTGGTGAGTGTTGTTAATTAGTCAGCTAGTCTAAGTGGGGCCACAGTCTGTTCTCTCTGGTTGGCTCCGCTTGGCTAGCTGTAAGGTGAAAGCAAGGCGCATTGAATGAGTTTGGGGAAGGAGTTACTTGTGCTGTGCTCCATGATGAGGACTACAGCCCAAGGGGTTAACACCATTCGGTTGAGAATGGATGAACTACTGTACTGATCCGAGCGATCTTGTTTTGATCCTTTTTCCTCTCCCCCCAAATTCTGAATTAATAGGCACTCATGCATCTCAAAAGTCTGAGTGCCCTTGTGGGATTCTCCATCCATCCACAATGCATTGCATCGAGTGACTGGACGAAGCTCAAGATAGCCTGAGAATCTCAGGTCCTGAACTTTATACACTGCTTAATTCTTAACTGCGGATTAAGGCCAACCCCAGCGGCTTTATAACTTGATAATACGTTTCTGCTGATTCCAAAATGAGTACATGTATATGTTCCGTCCGATCAAGTTTATATGTTGTTTTTTCACCAAACCATGCTTAGTAGTGATACCTATTAATGCAGGTTTTTCACTGCCAAGTTAGGCATGGAAAAGCAGCTCGCTCGCTGCCCTCGTACAAGTAGCCCTATATGGTCCCTCCAGCCTCCTCCTCCTCCAAATTAAACACGATAAAACCTTTGCAGGACATCGTTTAACAACTATGATCACTTTTGCTTGCAACCTAGCTGGATGGCTAAAGTAGGCCACGCAAAATGACAGTACCCGCACTCGGGTCATATTCTTTTGGGGAAGTCTTTTTCTTGTGCATTAAACCATCAGAACCCTTAGAAACCTTGCATTCTTCTCCTTCAAGAGAACTTTTAGGAGGGCTGTTCTTGAACACAGAATTTAAACAAAAACGAAGAAGCATTACAACCATCTCTCTCTCTCCCCCCCTTATAAGTCATAAAGCCCAACTTCTTTCTTTTTCTGGAAAGCGATAAAGTTGATGTCCATGGGCAATGGGCGTGCGCATGGGTCTGTAATTAATATTGGCCTCAAAAAGTAAGTTTAAATTTCGAATTAGTGTTCTTTATTAATTTGTCGGTGCGTGGCAGTCTATACAGACAGCCACTATGGGTTGATTTGGTTGCCCTACCGGCTAATTTTGGCTTAAAGATTTTACCAAACTTGTTTATAAAATATTTTGTGGACTGAGCAAATATGACTAATTTATAAGCCGTGGAAGAGACATTCCCTACAGATCAAAAGAAAGGAAGGACATATTTACAAGGACACTCTCAATTTTCAATGAAATAACAGTAAGACAGTGTTCTTTCGTTCAAGTATTGCCTACATTACATAAGGAAAAGATAGTTAAAATGAAACAAATCCGTGAAATTTATATACGTATGTTTTTGTTATATCATGTCTAAGAGCACTTTTCATAAAACATTGAAAAAAACCCTCGTGAGATGATGAGAATACATGAAGAAGGCAAGCAAATTAATAACTGGGGCTGGCACACGAATTAACTAGAACGCCATGCATATATGCTAGTAACTATAGAACTTAATATATAGGGAGGTCGCGAAGTTAAGAGTGCAGTCAGTTGCGGTTGTACTGCGGAATAGGCAATGCTAGCTTACAGTGGAAACATGAAGCTTCACTTTACGCTCGAACACCTATGGAAGAGGAGGCAGCATCTTGAAAGGGCAAGCGATACGTTCACTTTCTGGAACTAGCTAGACCAGCCTCAGTGTTGTTTCTCGTGAAAGGCAGTCCAGAAAGCATTGAATTCGGTGTGAGGAAAATCGAGACCAATTATGCGGGAAGATGCCGCTGAGACTAGTGGAAACTCATACTGGGCACCCAATACAATAATCGAGTAAGTTAAGCATAAGAATAGGTCGTGGCCGATTCTAGACTTGAGGCGAAACTATTCCCTCTTCTTCTTCCTGTCTTTAGAGTCGAGGATTGCTTGGAGACTGGTATGGTCGTATGTTGCCCCCTTCAACTCGGCACATCCATAAATGCGTTGCTGGCTCTTCACCTACACCCAGGCACAGTTGGCCATTCCTACACTTGGAGGTACTTTCACATCCATAACTAAATAACGCATAATGCTCCCTAATATTCTCTCTCTCTCATAAGGTAATTCCGTGTAAATGGCGAGTTTTGTGTGCTCCTTACCAGAGATGGATACCTATCAAACAGACCCAAACTTTTCGATTGAATAACTCGATCTCACTGTCTCTCTCATCTTTCTCCTGCAATGATCTTATATACAGACTGATCGCTGAACAAACGAAACTGAGACACGACAATCACACACATCCCATGTGCTGGTCCGCTGGGAAATAAATGGTTGCCTCTTAAAACTCAATTCACCCTCTCTTTCCGATTCCAGTGGATACTGCCGACTCCTAGCATACTCCGTATGATTTAGAAAATGTTGAGTTGATGACGGTGATGTTGCGTACGGATCACACCGAGTCATTATTCATTGGCAAATTGTGGTGACGGCGTGGTGGATGCTGATAATTGAGTGGAGACAAAACCAATTGCTTTCTCTTGTGAGATGATTACATTAGATTGGCATCATCTTCTGTCCACATTGAGCCTGGCACTGGATCGCAGGTAGATGGTACTTCCAAGTGCAGATTTAGTCTTCACCTTCGCCTGAAGTCAGCACATCAACNCTGACCGCATTATCTATATCTATGTCAAATCGAACCGACAGAAAGATTACTTTTTAATTCTACAATAAAAAGGGTTTTCATATATCTATTTCCACGTGCATTGAGAATATTGGGCTGATAAAAGAGACCAACATTATGTACATCTTCACCTAACAAAATTGACCATGCAACCCAAGTTCAACCCTGCCCCACTATCCGTCAAACTTACTCGTATGTCACTCCATTCAAACGCACAAACCATTAAACTTTATGCATGCGCCATAGAAAACAACTTACCAGCTACTCGTACATCACTCCAGTCGAACGTGCAAATAATAAGTAACCTTTATGCGTGCGCCACAGAAATCTCATGAAGAATTTCAGACTCTCGAATATTCAGCACTTACGTATTCCACCAGCAGCGGATTTACAGGTTTTATGTAACGGGATTTGAATTGGGGCTCAAATGTCCACCGTTTAAAAATTAAATTCAGATCCATCGAATCTCGGTTGAAAATCAGACTCGGATTCAAATTCAATTCCATAAAAACTACATACTGAATCTAAATGTGATTAACAGCTGGGATTGGATTTCTTTACCGGGATCTCACTAAATAGTTTTGAAATCAAATCAGCAAGTAGCAACCAACTGTATATATCCGACCTATTTACACAATTTTCGAACAACATCCGTAAATGGTCGCCAGGGTAACCTTTAAAACTACGACCACAACTCTATTTAGCATGAGCACTCGGGGGCCAAGGCGAATGGCCGGTGAATGACCTCATTTAATTAACCCTTCTTCGCTAATTAAGTGGCTTTTATTTTTCCAAAATTTTAACCACATGAAGGTGATTCATTTGTATGGTCTAAAACCCTGTATTTTTATTCTCGAATCGATCGATTTGGACTTGACTTGTAAAGGACATGTGGGAAGAGTAAAAGAATTTCAATAACTCTAATAAAAAAAATGCCCAATATATATGAAAACACGAGGATCGCATCCCTGTGGGTTTTTTTTTTTTTTTCTTAAAAACATTTTTAAAATGACAGATACAGTTAGATACATACTATGCAATTACATTGCAAAGAATAGAATCCTTTCTGTCTCTCGCTTGATGAGCCACTCCCCGGTAGCTATTGCTTGAGGAGTTTGACAAAGTCAATTTTGAGGGCCCTTGCGACTTGCGAGTGACGAAACAGATGAAAGGACTTAAGGAGAGACAGGGAGAGACGCAAGCAGAAGCAAAAGATAGAAATCAATGAAGGCAAAAAAAATGAAGGTGAGAGGGACGGAGAAGGCATCTTTTGCTGGATTTGAAGAAGATGATCGATCTTGGGAAAGGGCGATGGGTCCTCTCATGAGTCATGGCAAAACCTGAGAAAAAGGAAACAAAAAGAAAAGGGAAATTGGCAAACCAACTCCCCCACTTCTCTTGTTTTGCCGTCCTTCAAGTGAGGGCCGCTTTCCTAAAACACAGCCATTTCTGATTCCTCATAAATGTCTTTCCCCAAAAGCCGTTTCTTATATCCCTTGCTGAACGCAGGAAAAGCAAAGGCATTTGTGCCAGAAACCATCTCTTCTCTTCTTAATGCAATTTTTTCAACCGACAATTTCCTCAATTGGACGTGGCTTCCTTGTTATACCAAAAGCCAATAAATACAAAGGAAGCAGAGAGGGATCACTCCACCCACCCACTTCCTTCCTTCTCCTTATGCCTTCACCACACCTAGACCGATGACTGATAACTCAGCAAACTTTTAAGGCTCCTGTTTGGGAAGGCACACACCTCCAAACAGGAAAAAAAAAAAACGAATAAAAGAGTTGTTTTACGAAAGCCAGTCTTTGTGAAAAATGGTTGTGTGCATGGGCGTCACACCCAAAACAAAGTTTTCTGTGAACGGTAGGGACTCGGGGCTTTCTTCCATGTCAACAATGAGCTTTTTGTTTCTGTGCCATTGGAATCTTCCAAAAGCATTGTTTTGTGGTTTTGCCTCAAAAATGATATTTTAGATTGTCATTTATACACACTGCAAGTACTTTTTCAAAACTTTTAACTGCATGATGTTTTAAATCCTAAAATGCAAGACTCAATTAGTTTGCTTAATAAGCTTTTAGGGGTGGGGTGTTTTGATGACAACCTAAAACCAAGTTTTGGAAAACCAAACCTGGTTTTTCCCCAAACCACCATTTCAGGATTGTTTAAATGATATTAAAACCGGATTTTGCCAAAACCTGGTTTTCATGAAGAGCCCAAGGGTGCGTTTGGATGATACCTTCAAAAAACTTGGTTTTGTGAAAACTAAGCTTTCAAAACCTAGTTAAAAACTCAATTTCATAAACATAGTTTGGATAACAACTGAAAAACTTGGCTTAGAGGCAAAATTAACCTTACCTGAAAAACATGGAAGAAAGCGGGTTCTTCATGAAAACCTAGTTTTCGCAAAACTAGGTCTTTGTTAAAAAGCCAAGTTTAAATGTCATCCAAACACTCTTGAAATGATGTTTTGGGGCAAAACTAGGTTTTGTCGCCCAAAACCTAGTTTTATATTGTCATCCAAACATCCTCTAAGCCTAATTTTTGCTTCTAAACCAAGTTTTTCACTTGTCATCCAAACATTTAAACCAAGTTTACAAAACTTGGTTTTTATTGAAGTGTTGACAAAACCAAGTTTTTTTAAGATATCGTCCAAACGCTCCCTTAACTTTTAACTATGACAGAGTTCTAAAAACTTCCTTTTAAGGAGTTTACGATTTCAAAAATTTCACTTATTCAAATGAAATGATCTCCAAAGCAGACTTGAAAGAAGAGCACATCGATCTTAGTCGTCCACATTGAAAGCAAGAAAATGAAACCGCATGAAAAAAAAAAAAAATCTTGCATTCGGTTTTTTAGATCAACATTGGCCAAAACCAAAAGTTTGAGCAACCACTGATCAGGGAAGGAATAGGCATGCATGTTATTTCTAGGTGAATGTGAGGACTTGTTTGTCAAAAGGGACATTGCTAAATCTGGCGAACTTTGTACTTAGCTACAACCATGGAGAGCAATTATGAAGCTAGCGGTCATTTTATTGCCTTTTTCCTCTTTCCCCTTCACTTATGCATAACCCGTAAATCTGAACCTGGATTTTAAAGCGATCCAGCAGATCAAGCGAGTGCTTCTCAAATATTGAGTTGGTTGTTTTGGAAAAAATTGGCTAAAAAACGACGAAGAAAAAAGGAAAAAATGTTTTTATTCATAAAACAATGCATCCACAAAAAAAGTGTTATTATTTCGAAAACAAAAGGGAAGCGAATTTGCCCCATCGTTTAAAACAATAAGCTTGTTAAGGTCATGGAATACGCAGGCCTTAGGCCAATGCCTTGTGTCTTGACTTTTCTTTCTTACTTACTTACTTACTAGTGCGATGGGTGGTAGGGGATTTACAAAGAGGATGGGATGGAACCGGCCGGCCCCCCATCGAGGGGTCCGATCAACGAAAAGTTGCCCGTCACTAGTTATTCGTAACAATTAAAAGTAATTCATTGACTTAATCAATTAAGTGTGTTGAGGGGCAGGTGCGTGGGCTCGCGATCGGACGAGGACGACCGATCGAGCCGTCCAACTCAGGAAGCGACGGACGCCATGCGGATGGGGTGGGCTGCACTGCAGTAATTTTTCTGAACATCAATCTTTTTTGTCATTTTCCTCATCCCTCAAACCTTCCTCTTCTTTTCCTTCCTTTATTTTCCTTTTATTTATTTACGTTAGCTGTCTCTCTGTCCTCTCTGTCTCTTGCTTCCTTCGCCACTCTCTCTCTCTGCTTATATGTCTGAGATTCCAGTCCTAACACACTTCTTGCTCAGAGCCGCTGCATTCTCCTGCTTAACGACCAAGTTCTCTCTCTCTCTCTCTCTCTCTCTCTCCCTCTCTATCTCTCTCACCTGAGAGATGGGCCGGTCCCCATGTTGCGAGAAGGTAGGACTGAAGAAAGGACCATGGACTCCGGAAGAAGATCAGAAGCTGTTGACGTACATCGAAGAGCATGGTCATGGCAGTTGGAGAGCATTGCCCCTCAAAGCAGGTAACTTAAATGCCATCTCTTGGTTACTCCTTTCTGCTTGCTGCGCGCGTTTCTAGTTTACACTGATATGTTGGTGTTCTTCCCTTTTCTGCCTAATTAATTTCTTCTTGGGCAATCTTGGCGGTGCCTTATTTTTCTTCTCTCTTGTGCTTGAATTTTCTCGCTTGGTTTCATTCTTAATTTTCTTTCCTTAATTCTCCAGGGCTGCTAAGATGCGGGAAGAGCTGCAGATTAAGGTGGACGAATTACCTGAGGCCTGACATCAAGAGAGGGAAATTCAGCCTGCAAGAGGAGCAAACTATCATCCAACTTCACGCGTTGCTGGGCAACAGGTACCCATCATTTCGACTTCAATTAGTTTCCGCTTATGCTGATGGAAGGATGTGGCCTACTACTGTTTGGCGTTTCTTCAATTCTCTTCTCCATTCTCCTTACCTTCTTTCCTTCGTCTTCCACTCTCTTTCTAGGTCTGTAGATATAAAGCTCCCAGCTTCAAAGCACACAAATTCTTCGTATTCACTAATTTTTTCGTTCCCTCTCTCTCTCTCTCTCTCTCATTATGACGACCCTAAGGTTTTTTAATAGCCCCTCAAGTTCTGCTTTTGTTGAATTCCACATGTAAAAGGATTGAAGCTGGCTAAGTAATGGCTGCTTTTATTAACTACGTTGCAAGTGCGTCATTAAACTTTCGTGCTCTTAGATTAAATTGGCCTAGCTAATACTGGCTGCTTTCAATGTGTGGAGGAAAGGAGACCTTTTTTTTCTTTTTTCTTTGCCTTTTGGTTAAAAGTTTACGATCCTAAAGAAAAGAAACACGAATGCTCTCCATAGTTGGTCCTCATTTTATCTGGAGAAAAAGGAAGGAGGGACTTTAATGACCAGGAAGTGAAACCTAAAAGATCTTCTTTCCATTAAACTTGTTTCCCAGAGTCTTAATTGGAATTCATTTGCTTAAAATTTCCAGCTAACTTCGAGGACTAAAGATGTTGGGTTTTTTTGTTTCTCCGCAATTTTTTTGCAATCTTCTTCACCTCTAATTTAGGTTTGAGCTCTCCAGCAATGTAAATTCAGGTTGTAGAGTTGGGATTTCACCTACGGTATGTGTTAATGTGTGTGGAGGCGGCCAATTCAAAGAATTTACATTGTTAATTGTTTCACGGGAGTTGTCGATCGAATTAAAACTCTTCCCAATTGTGATGTTTAATTGGGCTTCACTAGATTGATTAGGTTATCTTCATCACATGAAAGAAGGTGACGTCGCCAACCCCCTCATAATTCTTGCAGTTGACGTCCAGGAAAGCCACCTTAGTCTGAGTCACGTTAATGCTTGCCAAAGTTTCTCCAGATGATCTCCCATCAGGAAGAATGTACATTTTAGATAGTAATAGTAGTCGTGAAGATGCTAGATTTCTGGTGCAGCTGCTAATCGGGCTGCTTCCTTGGACAGTGGGTGAGATGTTAACATTTGTTCTTTGGGTCCGTTTTCCATGGGTCAGGTGGTCGGCAATCGCAACGCATCTGCCCAAGAGGACGGACAACGAGATAAAGAACTACTGGAATACCCACCTCAAGAAGCGGCTGGCCAAGATGGGCATCGACCCCCTCACCCACAAGCCCAAGTCCGACGCGCTCAGTGCGGCCGCGGACGGGCAGAGCAAGAACGCCGCCACTCTCAGCCACATGGCTCAGTGGGAGAGCGCCCGGCTGGAGGCTGAGGCACGCCTCGTCCGCGAGTCGAGGATCCGCAACGCTGCTGCTGCTGCTGCCGCTGCCTCCGCCGGAAACAAGGCCCACAACCCGCTGCAGCCATCACCGCTCGGCTTGCCGGTTCAGCCGGCCTCCAAGCTGGCCTCTCCGGCTCAATCCTCTGCAACGCCACCGCCATGCCTGGACGTACTGAAGGCTTGGCAGAGCGGCTGGTCAAAGTCAACTTCCAAAGGCCGATCAGATACGGCGGTCCTCGAGTCTCCCACATCCACGCTGAGCTTCTCCTCAGAAAACGGCGTCCTCCCGTTGGCCACCTGCAGCGCCAACTTAGTGGATAACGCGCCCAACCGGCCGGAATTGGTTCTGGAGAATCCCTCAGTACCGCTGCAGCTCCATACGTTGTGCGAGGAGTTTAACGCCCCTCAGAAATGCGAGGCCTTCCCCCTCCTCCACCGATCAGCTCCCACCCCGGCCGCGATCCAGCGAGACAGCAAGCGGGACACTGAGAAGCGGATGGAGGGCGCGGCGAAGCATGAAGGGAACGAAAACACCATGATGTTCGCCAACTTTCACGAGATGATCTTCCCAGCGGACGAGAACTCGGAGGCCGCATGGTCTTCCGAATCCGCCAGATCAGGGGGTGATGGCGGAGGAGACATCGTTAGGACTGGGCCCCGACATCATTACATGGACAGCTTCATAAACCCAGACCTCCTGATGGTGTTGGAGCCGGAGAGCAAGCTGGAGAACCCGGGGAGCCGGAATTCTACCGAGGAAGAAAACAAGAACTACTGGAACAGCATCCTCAGCATGGTGAACTCATCGTCGCCTGCAGCCTCCCCCATCTTCTGATTTCGCCGGAACTCGGTCTCTCCGGCGCCGGAAAGTCAAGGCGGCGTCAAAGTGCAAACAACCGGGAAGTGATGGGTTAATTAGTATGCGCTCATGTGCTGCTGCAGTCGTGTCGGCTCCTGCTTCTGCCACATGTGAACGAAGAAAAGAAAGAAAAAAGATGACTAAATTAAGTAGGGGTGGGGGAGGGTGCGAACCTGGTTATATCCCCTATCTTCGCTAATATTTGCTCCGTGGGTGAGTGTGCGAGTGTGTGTGTAATATGTGCGTGGCTGCGTGCATGTCAGCATGTGTGTGTGTGACATCCAAGAGAAAGAAAGAAGTTGTAAGTGGAAATTACTAATTGAGGAAGAGGGCAGTGGTGGGAAACGGGGCTACTGTGTGTTACTGGAATCGTACCGTCCATGGTCGTCTCCTTCTCCCTCCTCTTCCTCCTCCAACTGTAACGAGTTGATGAATAAATGAGCCGCATTTAACGCCGCCTGCTACTCTCTTCTCTCTCTCTCTCGGGGGCCCCCTTCTTCCTCACCTCCACTTGCTCTTCAAAACGGGTCGAAAGGGCGCCTCCTCGGCCATTGTCGTCTAAGCTGCCGCTTCATGCGTGTACACCCCACCTGCACACAGTCGCTTCTCGAACATCCCGTTGCGCAGCTGCACAGTAAGACTAGAAAAGCAAATCCAAACGTCGGGACATCCAAGTCGAAGAGCGCCTGTGCTTGCACCACGCTGGCTCTTAATTACCTTGAGATCCGGAAATTATTATATATTGCATGTACTGATGCTGATGAGCCTGCATGCTTATAAGAAGTAGTGAAACTAGTCATCGGTACCAAGGAAAAAGAAGTGAGAGGGAGAGGCGAACAGTTTGCTGGCTGATCGATCGATGGAGCACACATTGGACCAATGTTGCGTATGTAGAGCTTTCTACGCGACGGTGAATGTGATGTTGGTGGCGTTCGATCGACTTCTCTTTCAATCACGACTAAGACTGCTTGAATATGCCAACGATCGATTGATTAATGTACTTTGCCTTTCAGCCCATATATATATATATACAGCCATCCATGCCTCCCAAATACAACGTCGATTGAGACTAATCCCGCAAGTCCAGTCATATGACCTCATCACGCTACTTGGCATGGTCTTCCTGTGTTCCCATATCACTTTGCAGTTAAAAGAGACCTTCGGTATCGAGCGCTCAAGTGGTTCATGGTTTCCAATCCCAGCCAGGCACGGAACCGGCACCCACCACTGCTTGATCCAACAGGATAAGTCCATTGATTGATGTCTGTCCTAATCAACGGGTGTGGCTTGGCCGATTAGATGCTAGGAGTAGAGAGTAGGTTCAATGCTATTAAAAGGTAACCAATCTCATCAACTAACATTATTCTTTAGATGGAAATCTCAAACAGAAGTGGCAATTGCACTTTATTAATTCGTTTCTTGCTTGATTTCACTACTTACTGTATTCAACTATAGATGTAGGAAGGCTTTTAATCACCTCGATCAAGACCCCACCCCACCTGTTGGTCAAGCTGATATAATAAACATCCATTATTATAGATCACCCACATTTTCCCCTTGAACACATTGACCAAAGCTTTGAAGTTAACGCCTGATATTAAGCTGCTGACAATGACTACTGCTTTGTGGTGTTACCTAAATTTTGATTTGATCCCTCACATACGTGTACACACGCACACACTGTTAGTTTCTATGCACACAACATGCGCATCTTGCTCAAACATTCTCCTCCAGGGGACAATCACTTCTTATTATGCCGTATATATACAACCATCGCCAATGGTGAACATTGGGTGTAAAAAAAAAAAAAAAATTGAACCGATGCCGTCATTTGGGAAGAGTTTAAAATATTCAAGGCATAAATTATAAATATTTATGTCGTTCATTCATTATGACTTTGGTGACTAAATGAAGATGGTAGGATGTCTGCATGTTTTCACACCCGAAAATGACTATGTTATAGACTTGCGAGGCATGGTTTATCAGATAAGCAATGACCTACCCATCGATATGGGAAAATGTATTAGCAATGCACAAGTTGACGGTTTACTATTCATCGAGATGATAGGCTTTCGGAATATTTATAATATGCTCACACTCGCGCATAGGTAAGAAAAAAAGAATAGATGTTTGCACTTGTGTGATGCTAATGAGGTGGCCATGATTGGAGCCGTGGTGCATTTAAGGCGCTAGGGTCGAGTTAGTTCCCTGTCTTAGTCGTAGGGGAGCGTGCGATGAGAACATACATATAATTATATATATGCGTGGCATTTTGTGTATGTAAATAACATTCAAAATGTCACGGATGGTGGTTCGCATGGCCTACGTTATCTGGGAGCTTGTCGTTTTTCTGCTGAAGAGCACACAGTTTCTGTTTCTTTTTTCCCTTAATTTCACTTACATGCAACGGACCTCCAGTAAAATCTCATACTGGATTTGACCGTGAGAGTGAGGGAGAGGGTGGGGTGGAAAAAGAATTATTGATGGAAGGGATATGTATATATATATATCGGCGATGCAGCTTGAGAAGGTAGTAATATTAATACATATACACCTCATCGCCTTCGTACCTCGCGGTGTTAAAAGGGTCCACATCAGCTCCCCATTTATTTCTGCTATTGAATTATGTATTTATGTTTAGCTCATTTATATTGGCTGCTTAGCCGGCAACACCATTTTTCCTTATTGAATGCCGCAGGCCCCGCTCGGGCCCCCCTCTTGCCTCTTCCTCTTCCTCTTATTTAATTTCTTTCTTCACAACCATAAATGAGTTTCTGGATACGTAACCCTTTCATGCTTTTCTTTTTCCCCTCCTCCTTCTTCCAATTTCAATATTTTATGCTGTGCGTGAGTCTTGGATCAGCAAAATAGCTAGACTTGTCTGATGAGGAGTCAAGCACATGTTCAAGCGTTGCAAGTTGGACTGTTGATTGACCAAGATGGCCGGACGTGATCACGTGGCTCTTATACGTTCCCACGGATTTACTTCCTCTCTTCTCCGTTCAAGGGCCCCTTTCCCCTTCTTAATAATGAGCTTGTGCGTCAGAGTTGCATGTGGTTGGTAACTTATTTGATCCTTTAATGCGCGTCCAGGAAAAAGGAACCGCCCTTACCCTCCTCTCCCTCTTTCTTAGAGCACTCCAGCTACTGTTAAGTGGTCATGCTACCATCTGTTTCTTCTTTGCAACAGCCTGATGCATGTCGAGTTAGTTTCATGAGACGTGATCAAAACTCCACGCACATGTTTAAAACATACAAATGTTTACTCCCACATGCAACTTTTTCGGGGTTTTAAGTTTGTACCTTGGCATCTGTCCTGCTAAGCAAAAAAGAAGTGGGATTCTTAGTTGTGCATAAAATTAATTTGAAAGGTAGACACAAAACACAGTGGTTGATCGAACAAAGCACAGTGAAGGTTTGCATCTTCAGTTACATTCCATCATTCGCATCGACCCTATGTTTATATATATATATATATATATATATATATATATATATATATATATATCATTGTGACATCTACCAACCAACAACACTGGCCACTGTATGATCAGTTTTTGTTGTCACTAGTACCGTAATTTGTGAGATTTTTGGCATGAATCAAGTGGTTGCTTGCATGCATGCATGTGATCAGAACTTGCCTTGAACAAACATTCGAACTGCCGTTCACTAAGTCTGGATAGCATCTGTTAGATACATATTTGAATAAACGCAACCACCTTTCCCTCTATTGAAGACTGATTCCGAATGACATAATTGTCCAGTACTCTTTCTCCAAGCAAGATTTGGCTCCTACAGTCCTACTCCTTTTCCTTTAGAACAGGATCGTTGTTGGTTTTGAAATATGCTTCAACGTCACAACTGAAAGATAAAGCCAGCTGCTTGGCGGATTGAGATCTGCCAGACACGGCACTCTGCTTAATTTTGAACTGCATTGATGCATGTAAATGTTAGGCTCGCAAAATATTTATGCAGGATGTAAGATGTTGTTAGATGGTTAAGTAATGCTTAAGAATTCATCGCTAAAAAGTAATCGTAGATTGATCTTAACGATGATTTGTAGTTCCACAACAGTTTCTTCTAGCACCTTTAGCAGTGATTTATAGATAATCCGATAACTATCCAGCATTGAAAACGAACATCAAATTAAGTCTCCAATAGCCTGTTTGTGCGAGACGGGTCGGCTTGCTTGAGCACTTCATGTTGCATGTTTGCCTGCATGCATCTATTTCACGCGGCTGTATTCAGCCGAGGCATCTTTAATCTATTCATTTATTGTGGGGGAGGAAATTCAATTTTCAAATTTAATGTGAGAAGCATATCCCACACGCTCCGTTACGCCTTTCAATCAACTTTTTTTTCATCACATGCATACTTCTTTACATCCATCCCGTGCCACACTACAGCTGGGATATGGTAAAAGCCGCACGGTAACTACACCCTAGTTAATTTAATTTGGTCACAGTTAATCGCAATCATGGAAACCATCTAATTGCATGCATTCATGTGCGTATATATATGTATTCCTTTAGGTCTTCTACCCTGGTGCAACACCTGCCCTTACTTAAACATTGGAAGCTTTAAGTAAATAAGAGGTTCTTCAACCGACAATAATATTAATTAGGAGAAAACGTCTCTCTGGGTGCAGGAACAAAACGGAGCATTCCTACAGGAAAATTTCCTGTGAGTCCAGATAGGATATATGACTAAATGGATTCTGATCAATAACTCGTCCTCGATAAAATCCGAATTCATTCGACACTTGGCCTCGAATCTTTTTCTCCATATATAATCATTTCTTATAAATGTAACAATTCATTTACGATCCAAGGTTGCAGGCAGGGTGAGATCCTCCCAAGAAATTTTTATTGCCAATCCATTACAAACAGAAGAGACTATGCAAAAGAATAAAAGTGGGATCATGACGAACCCTCATCACAAACTTAGAGCTACACAAGACTGATGCCACTCCCGAGCAGAGTTAAAGGGAATTGACACATGTACAGACAAGCTCATCAAGATTACAATATTTGTAACAAGCATTAGTATCACCATCTTTGACTATGTAAGCAAGGATGCCACAATTCCAATGCTCAGACCAGAAATAAACAGATCTACGATTGCCAACCGACCAATGAATTAGATGACCAACTTCATCCCATCCCCATAACATGCCTTCCCATCCTGCCATTTAGAGAACAATATTGGCTCTAATAGCGAGGAAAATCATTTGGGCCATAATTAATTAGGGTCCCAAGCTCAAGCAGCGGGCAGCCCCATTCTACCCTCTTGAATGGGTTTGCACATAGACGCCCAACTCATAACATGTGTTTTTCTAATGTTCTCTTTCTCAGGCAAATAAAGGAATGACATAATTTCATGAGTCTCTGAATGAATGGGCTAGGGATTCTAAAAGGCATCAACCAATAGTTAACGGATTGATTGACCACATACCTTACTAGACATATTCTACCCGGCAAAGAAAGCAAACGACCTTAATTTCCAAGTGGACTGCTTCTTTCCGGTTTTCCTCTCAAGCTGAGCACAATATTCTTCGCTCCTTGACTTCCCAACGAAGAGACGCAGATCCAAATATGATGCTGGCAGATTCGCCTTTGACCATCCCAAGAATCAACGAAACTCTTGCACATAAGGTCATCTACAGGAAAGGAAATACCAACACATTTGTGAGGGTTGACAAATAAGCCAGCTTTGTGCCTAAACTCCTGTATGGTAAGCCTAATGTTTACAACAGAAGTATCCTCAAGCCTTACAGTTGGTTTGAACCAACTGATTCAAATTTAACCATGGTCGATTCAATAGCGCCATGTCTCAAAATTTTATGTTTTTTAAACAGTACAGTTTAAGGGCTTTCATATTGTGAATGAATAATGTATGTAAAATTTTGATATTCTCTACTCTGTTCGCTGAATCAGCCGATGTTCCGAATTGGCAGCTTTGGCCATTCTATTCTCAAGCCTCCACTTTTACACCATTAATTTTAAAGTGAAATATTAATTTAATTGAAAGGTAGATCTTCAAGGAAGTTTCTTCCGGAAAATCCCGGGGATTGCTGGCATCGGCGTCCACTTTCCAAAGGAACTGAAGCTTTCCGAGCGAGGATCTAGCCGCAGTTAACTATTCCCTTTTTCTTTGGAAAAATAAAATCTTGACATCAGGACACACAAACTAATGTGCTTAGTTACATGTTTTTTGTTTTTTCTGAATTATTCCATTAACAACATCATCCATGTTTTTACTCAAATTTCTTTTGGCTGCCTTTTTTTCCTTCGCAATCCCTTTACTTTTCAGAAATTGGTAAATAAGGACCTTCACTTAAAACCTCTTTAAGGTACGCAAATCATAGACAGCAGTAGTATCGCCCTTCCCTTTTCTTCAACAACTAAAAAAACTATAATCTCCTTTTCAAATACCACGGTATATCAAACAGGTTCTCATCTAGGAGTGTTTTAGGATAAAAAATCTATTTGTCAACTGAAACATGTCACTGATCAAACTAGCCGAGCAATTTTTTTTTTTAAACATAATATACTTGTCAGTTGACACAACATACATAGAACGGACACATCTAAATCTATTGAATGTATGACATATATTCACCAGCATGTAATATAATACGCAGAACTGAGACGAGCGAACCATTGGGATGCGTTTTTAGCGAGGCTGGATGACGAGGGATGGACCTCACGAAGACAACGGAGATTGACCAGACTTCTACGATGGCGATTTATCTTTTCCGAAAGTGGAGGCTCATATAAAGTTCCCAAAGCATTCAGCCGGTGACGGAAATAACAGAAAAAGGACGGCTCTTCAAGTGAAAATATCATTTCCCTTTCCAATTTTTGACCAGCACCAGGGGAAGCAGCTCAACTCCAAAAGCGGGAAAAGAGAGAGAGAGAGAGAGAGAGAGAGAGAGAGAGAGAGAGAGAGAGCAAAACGAAAAGGAAGAGCCGGGGAACAAGAACGTCTTCCTCTCTCCTCGTTCCGAGAAGGAGAATATGGCATTCAGAGATGGCCTGGTTTCATTCCTCAGGCGATACGGATTACCACTGTCTCTTCTTGTTATCGCGATCTTCTGGCAGATCTTCGTTCTCCCTTCCGCTTTCCCTCCTTCTCACTACGACGGTACTCTTCCAACCCTTCTTCTATCCCTTTTCCCATTCTCCATTTTTCCATTTCACGTTCGCCCTCCATCTTCACGTCCTTCAGGTCTTCATGTTTGACTTTTACTCCTGTTAGTAAAATCCGTGAGTTCCTCCAATTCTTTGAACTGCGGGTTACATGTTTGGTTTGCCTCTCTCGGTTAGAACTCTTCTCGTCTCCTTTGTTTTCATCTTTCTTGGAAGGCTTATTGCTGATTGTTTATGATTGCGTTTCCAACTTCCCAGGGAGTCAGCAAATTTTACTTCTTTCTGAAGTTTTGCACGCACGTCACGTGCTATCTTCTCGTCTTGTTGCAACTTCAACACTCGTCTTTCACTTGTGCCTGGCTGTTTCCAACTCGTTATTCATCAAATTTTTTGAATATCCACTATGTGAAAGAGCCAAATTGCTCTTTCTCAATGTGTATAAGCGAGCCAATGTTTTGTTGTTAATCAGCAAGGAAGGCAATAGTCCTCTTCAATGTTTATTACCTTTCAATTTACTGAATTTATAAATTAACGGTGCTGAAAGAATACAGCAGCTTGGATGTCTAACACTATCACTCGTAACAAGTAATGCCTTATCATAAAAATTTTACTGTCTACATACAAATTAGTCCATCTTACGCTAGAGAAAAGAATCACCAAGTCTACAATCAGGACCATAATTTTGATCGGTCGAAAGTTCCAACCACCTTAATGGCACGATAGACGTGCAAGAGAAGCACATTGTCAGGATTCCGGGATCAGCGCAAAGAACTATGTTATAATCACGTAACCAGAATAATTAGTGATAAACATAAAAGATCAAAAATTAAAAAAAGCAATATAGGCGGTGACTTTATATCTGAAATACGATGAGCTTTTGTCAGCTCACGATGCAACCGAGACTTCCATTGCAAATTTACCACTGAGTTTTGCAGTCCCATTGGGCTAGATTCAAGAAATATATTCACATTTAAAGGGGTCACCAGTCATATGAAAGGAATATCGTGAATCCTTAAATGTATTTATATATTTTCGTTGCTAACTGAACTTTTATAGTGGGCCAAACATGCGTTGGTGACCTGCCTATATTCTTTGCCGTAAATTTTACTGTATTATGCCTCATTTGCTTTCCTCTTAACGTCTTCATCTTTTCCGATTGTGCATCTTGTCATTCTGTCTAGTTTCTAATCATTGGGATTTGTTCTGATCAGCACTTGGTCTTAAAATGTACTGCTCGATTGAGGAAGTCAAGGATGCATATGCAAAACTCATGGTCAAATGGTAATCAGAATGTCTCAAGCTTCATATATGTTCATCCTATAAATCAATACATAGTTAGATAAATATTAGCTATATTCAGTCTAGGGATTGAGCTTATGATCAAAATTTCTCTGCATCTCTGCATGATACAGAGTAGTGTATGTTTTCTATGGATGTGATTGATATTTTATTTTTCAGGGATTCTGGGGTCGATATACCAAATGTAGATCAATTTCTGAAGGTCAGTGTGAGCTTGTGTCTGTTTGTGACTTGATGTATTTAATTGGTCAAGATGGATGGAGGAGGCCAATGTTATAAGTTTGTCTATGCTAAAGATAAAATTGACAATTCTAGCTGTTCTTGTTGGGGGAAAACCCTGGTATGTATATTCTGTTGGCTGCTTGTAGGGTGCCTAACTGAATATGTAGTATTTCTCTCATTCATCCATAAGCCTTTAAATTCCAACTTTATTGTTATCATCCCTCCAGCCTCCTGCCATAAGAAAGGCAAAAGTACATATTTTTAGCGGTTCCTTGCAACAGGAAAGGACAGGGAGGGGGAGGGAGATAGGGGAGGGAGGTAGGGGTGGGGGAGAGGAGGGCAGGGGAGGGCAGGAGAGGGGAAAACATCTTTTATAGTTGAGGGATTCAGCCTTCCTTGGCTCCTCATTTAAATCTGTGAAGCACCCGCTTAGAAGATCCATGTGACATATACTACATACTTATACACTTCCCAAATACCATTCTTCGATCTTTGGGGTCTGCATGACAGAACACAAACTGTTGAATGAACAAATCTTCACAGCATAAATGCATTAAATTGTTTATATTGAACACTTTGTGAACCATTCAATAAGATGGAGCACTCAATAATAGAAAGTACATGTTCTAATCCTTATTAGGGTTGCAATGAAATAGACGTAACAAGATAACAAAATAATGCAAGCTTATTGCACAGTTACTTCTATGTACAAGCAAAAAAGGAAACAATACTTGTACTGATGCTGCTCATTTTCATATGCTGCTTTCTCACTGACATTTTAGTTTGTCACTAAACAGATGTCTTACCCTTACATTAAGGGGTTTACTAGTGCATAAATTGAAGCATGCAATTAAGTCCCAGTCACTATTTTATCCTAAAAGAGAGAAGCCTTTTCTATCCTGTTACATTAAATGGTTTCTTAGCACGTAACTTCAAGCATGTTTAAGTCCAAGCCACTGATGTACCCTAAAAGAGAAAAGTCTTTCTTTCCTGTTGTCATTTATTGAAGAAAATATTTACATAATCAATGCTTAAGAAGGATTTGCCTCTTTCTTTTTTTCTTTTTTCTAGGTTCGTTATGCTTTTGAGTTGCTGAACAACCCCATATGGAAAAGGGATTATGATCTTTTCTCTGTTGAGGAACAGCGGGTGAGTTTTTAGATTAACACTTGGTGGCCGATGCCTCATAGGGGCTTGGTTGGATAAAACTAATGTCAATCAGATACCTCTTGAATTGCATTTCAAATAATGAAAACTTCACACCCTTCGATAATCATTTATTGGGTGCAGCATATTATTGGAAAGGTTAAACAACAATATGCCGGGGAGAGCTTTTCCAAAGTAGAGATTCCCATTCTAAATCTTCCATCTTCAGGTATGTAAACACTTGAGTTTTCATGGTTGATTTTAGACCAACAAGTGTTGGTGTAACACTTAGTTTGGTTCTAGTAATTTGCCTACGATCAAATTGTATTCATTGGATGGTGTTCTATGTTTGGACAGATCTCATTGATTATGTTCCTGATGATCTCATGGCAAAGGACTTTGTAGATAAACTGGGAGACACCGGGAACTGGCTTATTCAGGTAGACTATGGACTCTACTGATATACTGTTTCTTTGTTTTGAGCTATGTCACACGGATACGGATACGGGTATCCGGTGGGTACGGGTATGGGTACGGGGATACGGCAAGTTCAAAATTTTAGGATACGCAGACACGGCGAATATTATATTCAAAAAAATTAAAAAAACATGAAATTAATAATTCACTCTTACAATCTCATAAACTCATAAGTCATAACCAATCTCATAACTCATAACTGATAAGAAAAAAAGTCTCAATCAAACAAAACATTGTTCATACTTCATAATAATCACCAATCTCATAACTCATAACTCATAAGTGATAAGACATAAGCAAGAAAGTCTCAATTCTCAAACAAAACATCGTTCATCACAAAACATTGTTCATCAATCATCATCATTCTAGTCATCATCAATGCCCAAATCATCGTTCTCCTCAATCTCCTCTTCTTCCACAATAGAAGATGTTGAGGGAATAC